>JAECUM010011473.1:0-19501 GCA_016617855.1 Megalonaias nervosa | reverse complement strand
AGCTCATTTTATCATCGAAAATGATGATTATTGCCCGTAAAGATAGAATCCATATTGTGAAATTTGCAAGTTCTAATAAGATATCACATATTATGTTTGGGGTTTTTTTTGAGAGAAATAGTTGTCAATACACTAAATAAACAGTCTGGCGAAACAGCGATCAACGAAAAATTCTGGTAAATGCTAACAGGTGGCAACAGAGAATGAAATAAACACCAATTAAATGTCTTGCTATGTGAAATTCACATTCAAATCCTTTAATTTTGCTTCAGTGTAAACACTATAATCGCAACATATTCTCTTCTATGAAAACATGAAAAGAGTCAATCGACCGTCACATCGAAACCCGTGAGTACTTCTGTGAGAACCTAATTACATGCCAGCTTTGTTTTGATCAACAACTTGGGGAAGTGTTTGTTGCATTAAAAAATCAATTAAAAGAGACCTGTGTTGTTTTATCACTTTGAATATGTCTTTTGTATCAAATCAAGCAAGGGAAGTACAATTAAAAAAAAATTCAAAGGCATGCCAATAGCAGCATAAGTTCTTGTGGTCATTACCGTTCTCAAAATTCATTTTATTTGACCAATCGAAAATAGTTTCACATTTTTATGTACTTAACATCACTAAAGTATATAATATCAGTAATGTATCCTAATCATTTGTAAATGTGACCATGGAGAGCAAAGGAAGTAAGCGAAAGGCTGTGCATCATAGATATGGTTCATAATGGCGAAGCGAGTTCCAACATTTGCAATGAACTAAACAATTGCTGAGTCGACATTTAGTGGTTGGCTTAAGGATAATCAGAAACTTCGGTATTATTTACATGATGTTGATTCAGATAATAGGATCAAACGAAAACGAACACGGACTGCAAATGATACTGAATTAGATGATGCTGTGTACGCATGGTTCACACAGCAACGTGAACAAGGTGTTCCCATCTCGGGAACAATTCTCAAGGCCCAAGCAGAAAAAATGACAAAAAGTATGGAGAATGAATCTCGTTCTATGGCAGGCCATGGATGGCTTTGGAGATTCCAGCGCCGACATAGAATTAAACAAAATTCATTGTCGGGAGAAATATGCTCAGCGAATCAGGAAGCTGCATGTAATTATCCATACCAGCTCAGAGAGATAATCATCCGTGAACAATACACAGAGGCGGCAGAGAAATCAAAGAGTAACACCAAAAAAATATAAAAAAAATGAACAGATGTTTTCAAAATGTGAAGTGATATTTGTCAAACGTGTCACAAACTGCAAGTATTATCGTGTTCTAATTTACGTTATTTTAAATTTGTAGACCCATTAAATTCATGTTGGTAATGGTTAACCCTTGTAAAAAAAATTTATTTTTTTTATTTTACTTCTACCGCAATCAAATCTACCCATGGTTCGATCGACATTGTTTTTTCGATATGAGTGTCGATCTTTTGTATAAAAAAAGTCTACTTTGGATCGAACAATAAAACTATAATTTATCCAAATCAACACAAAAATTTGTGACGTAGTACACAATGTGCGAAGTCGTACATATGTTAAGTGAACGGAAACCATGTGGAATAATGTTTTGATGATCTCGATATACTGTAAGTTATCCTGAAATTAATGTTACTCTGTGAGGAAAAAAGTAAACAAAGTACACCGCTATGAAGAGATATTTAATCACAGTTAATCGTAGCATGATTATTGAGTATTCAACACTAACATGCCAACCCAACCCACCCCCCTTTTGCCTCTACGTCGATCCCTTTGTTTGTTTTGTTGTTTGTTATAGGTCCCTCGATAACTCGCGCCCTCGCTTATAACGCGGTCGATGTTTCTGGACCCCGTTGTGCGCGAGTTATCGAGGGAGTGGTGTACATGAAAGTTGTTGTGCATTTATGATCTGGGATCCTGAACTAAATCTTCGCCACTGCTTGTACTTCAAACAAAGGCAAAGAATAATCATGATTCCGTTTGACACTGGTCAGTTTTGACTAAGAATGAAGACAAATCCATAAGTCTTACCTGGATCTGTCCTGGCATTAGGCTGCCCTGGGATCATAAAAGCAAGTGGCATCAATATACTAACTCGCCAGAGACTGGCTTTGAACCATGATAGTAATACACAGTATATCTCCACTAACAGGATGTATCTTCCCCCTTACTGATTCTAAAACGAAGTATGTGATATTAGATCATCATTGACAGTTCCTCAGGCATATCTTTAGGCTAGATTGAATTCTGTACTGACTGGAAATGAGCTGTATCTGATGGCATGGAGAGAAACTTCTGTTGAAACAGTCTCCTTATCTAAACATTTATCCACACTGATTATCGAGTTATAGTGGTTTGTTAAATCTGGCACAGATTATAAAGAAATGTGCTTAATTGTTTTTTGTTTTTTCTTAACTCTGTCACATACAAATACAGTATAACTTAAAGAAATATTGGTCTACAGTATATTGTTAAGAGATCAGTGTAACCTCAATGCAGTTATTAGTATGACATAATGTATGTTCCCTTCTGGTTGGGGTTTATTTTAGAACTTGAAATTTAGGGGAATTTCCCCTTTCATTTGAAAAGGAGAGGTTAATTTCTGAATATAGTATGGTCTTAATGAAGAAATAAAGGTAGGGTTTGAAAATATGATGCACAATTTTTGCATTAAGATAATTTTGCAAAATCTCTCCTTGACTAGACCCTGATTAGTTCAATAAGATGGGAGATTTATTTTTTACTTTTCTCCATCTGTGACTGTTGAGCCTTAACATTTCCCATCATTATTTCATAGACTTATGACCCCTCTTTAGGATTATTGTGGTGACACAAGGTCTTGTAAGGATGAAGGAGTTTGTGAGCATACTTTGCTATCCCTTGAAGAATGTGATGATGCTGATGCCTCTTGTACAATTTGAGATGACACTGGCAATGATTGTCAGAAGTGGAGGCCAACCATACAACAGAACATCCCTTATCTGTGATACAGTAATGTCCAGATGGTCACTGTGCGTGTCCTTAAAGTGCAATTTTCCATCTCATGTGAGTACTGGGGTGCTAAACTGGCATATGGTGCCCTGAGTTTCCTAAGGCACTGACTCATGGGAGTGTCAATGTTCTGGTGCCTGTTAGGCATACTGGATAAAGACATTACCTCCTTTGAATTAAAGGCAAGATCGATTGTTGTGTTGACCTGTTGTTATATGAAACGTATGGCAGAGTCTTACCTTGTTGAAATAATGTCATTCTGTCTTACATGATGTTATCCAATTCTTAATGCTGAGGTAGGGTATCTTTGATCCACAAAGCCAGTCCATGATGGCATAGTGCAAGACAATATCCGACTTGATCTCTATCTTACTCATGTAGTGTGTAGAAACTTTCCGTCAAATATATTTGATATCAGGCATTTCGATTCTGCTGAAAATGGTTTGTCAAGATGAGGCAGCGAAGGCAGAGCTGGGACTGTAGCTGTTGTCAAAAGGGGTAGGTCAGGTTGCCATGACTATTACTGACGTCATCATCTCGCAGAGAGCGCTTCTGCATTTTCCCTTTCTGTTTTGATTTTTCTCCAAGTACGAAGATCCACTGACTTTCAGTTCTGCCCATGTTTATATGACATGTGTTCCCAGATTGGTAACCCGCACATATTAGATATGTAATGGTTTTCTTGCACACCTTTCTTTTCACTGTTTACATTGTTTGCACTTGCCCCTGGACAAAAATATGTTTAATTAGAGCAGACAGTATAGCCAGCCGTGTGTCCTGCTTTATGAACACAAGGAATGGATGTTACCAGGCTAATACACTTTACTGTGTAAAGTTGCATGTAAAAATGGATCCAAGTAGCATCCTATGTTGGTAGTGATAGAGAAGCATTGCCTTCAATAACCATGATGTGGATGACATGACTATACATTATCTATAGAAAACTTACCTACATGTCTCTGACCTATGTGAACATTATACAGTGATACTTGTACAACATGAAATTAAATAGTAACTGCAGCACCTAGTTATCTATATCACAATACATTACATGCACAATGCAATATGCTATTATTTATGCAACTGCCCGAAATGGTAAGGCTGCGCTAGTGACCAGTGCAGTTTAGTACAGAAGGGCACATATGTTTATATTGCCATTCTATAGAAGATAAAAATATTTTGTCTGAAATAGAAAGAAGCAAGACAAGGTGGGAAATATATATGACCTCAATGAAAAGAGAATCTCCTCCAACTTGCCCTAATATTGAATAATCTTTTGAAATTCTTGATGGTCTGCAAATATATCTCTCCACAGTGGAAGCAGTCACTTGGGTATACACATGATTTAGTGCCAATACATATATCAAGGGGAGATCATTTTATCTGTCAAATACGTGGCCAGACAACATTTAGGTCCCACTGATGATGTATTTAGCTGGGAGGGCTGTATTTGTGTGGTAGTGGTAGTTTTCATAAGGTGTTATGATCAGGTAAAGTATTTGTAAAGAAACATATGTCAGATTTTTTCCAAATGTTAAAGGCTGCATGCCAAGATGCATTCTGTAACATTTTGTTAACTTCTGTTAGCTGATTTTTTAAAAGAAGTTGTTTCAAGGTTTTTTCTTTTTGTAATTTTGGCCATATTGAACAGTAAGTATGTGCTTTGTCAAATTCAGTCATATTTTAATGTTGGCCATATTGAATAGTAAGTATGTGCTTTGTCAAATTCAGTCATATACTCTTCTGGTGATTTAGACAGAAAGTTCTTTGGGGCTGTTCTAGTAAAATATATTTCGGACAAAGGGATGGCACTTTAAATGCCAAATGATCAGTCATAGATGCATTGCAAAACTTTCATTTTCACATGAACTATTTGAATAATCAGAGTACACTGGAATATATGGTTAGAATACTGTGTTAATTGGGCACCATATATGACTAAATGAAGCAGCTCATAATGTTGCTTTTAACTTTTAAGTAATGGCAGTCATGTTAGGTAGCAGATTGACATCATATCTCTGCAAAGAGAAATCAGCGTTCTTTCGACCAAATTTGTTCTATTTAATGGGTTTTGACTGGCTTTTAACTACCTTTCTATTTTTAACAGCAGATCAGCATCATATACAACCAAAGTAAAGGATTTTATGCTAGAATGCTTTCTGTATAATATGGTGCAAGTTTTAAAGCGGTCTTTGAGAAGACATTATAACTGATTTATAGTTTTAGAAATATGTGCTAAAATAATTCAAATATTTTAACTCAACTTTAACTAAGTCTATCTCGTACAAAATTTCAACTTCATCATGACAATCATAAAGTAATAATGAAAATCTCTTTCTAAAGTGAAATTTGAGAATATCAATGAAAGTAATGATAGATTAATTTCTAAGATCCATTACAAATTACAAAGCAGGTACAAAATAAAGGTTATTGGAAATAAACATTTCTACCCACTGTATATAATATACCCAAATCCTCAGAATGTAACTTTATCAAAAATCCAACACAAAGAATATCAAACAAAGCTTATCATTAAATTGTAACATAACTTCCGCACAAAGCTTCAACACAAACGTCAACGGCAACCTTAATATTGAACATCCCGCAATCAACCGAAACAAAAAAGCGATATGTATGTCTTGTCGTCTGTTAAGGGCAGTCTTTATGCATTCAGAATTCATTATCAGCAGTAATAATGAAAACAGTCTTTCTCACCAAAGTGGTACTTCCAGCACTGTGAGAAATTTTGTGAACTGGGAAACAACAATACTTTTGACAGTTGGATCCTCATGTCTTAGCTGCAGCAGGGCATTCATCAAAGCATCCACCTATTGTGAAATGTGTATATATATATATATATATATAATATTCAGATATCAATAAAAGGAATCATATCTCACTTTCTGAATGGAAACACACAAACCACAGCGTGAGCCTTCCAGGATTTGTGTCTATATGTCTACGTGTGTGCATAGTATACGCACATATTTTGCAGTTTGAACCCATTATCAAACTTAATAAAAATAAACTTCTGTCAATTTGTCTTTAATGAAAACAGTGTCATATTTTATTTGCTTCAAACTCGTGTATTAGAAGAACTATCACAAGGGTACACTTAGCTTTTGTATTGTAGCTATACTATTCTATCTCTATAGTTAAGACTTTTGCACAAAATAGATGGTGATGTTATGCTGAATCTAGCATGCTTGATATGTTACATTCAAGTCATTAAGTGTTTGTGAATTAATATTTTGGAATATCACACATATTCACGTTTTATCATTTTGGTAATTTGTAGCATGAATTATTCAATTAATATCCCACAAGTTTAGATATTTACAATTTCAGGCTCAAATGTGTAAGTAATGAAAATGCACATAAACATTAAACCACATGTGACAGAAAAATATGCAAGCTACAAGAGAGAGAGAGAGAGAGAGAGAGAGAGAGGTGGGGCTGATGGATGGAACCGTAAATACTAACAACATTAAAATTACGAATTTTCATGTATTTGGTCTCAATGCAAAACAAATGAAAGCAAATTTCAGTAAATTATGTTTCTCCTAGAATAATTACGCCATTGCATTAACGTTATGAATATAAATTCTACTACCTGCCGAATCTTGCACTCTAAAAACGCCAATTATCTTGTATGTCGATATTATATCGACAAATGGCATTAACTTTTGCCCATTACCTCCCCTTGTTGCATACAGGTGGCACTATTAATGATATGCTTGCATTGCGGGTAGGATGGACGGGTACTAAAGTAATGTGATCATGTAAATATTCTAGGAGGAATGTAATTTAATGAAAATTTTGCTTTCTCCTTTGAATATTTTAACTGATCACATTAACATTAGGAGAATATGTAACACACATAGGTTATGGTGAAAATCTTGCCTATACCATGGTTAATCTCTTAGGAAAGAAGATTAGATTCCACATATGAAGGTCAATGCACTTCCCTAAATTGTGAGCACCACAACAAGAGGCGATGTAGTTAAGTCTTTGAACAAGAAATAATGAGATCTTTCACCACAAAAATTTCTGAGTGAATCCAGCAAAAGCAGCGCAGGGTGTCCATCCAGATGTTGTGCCTGGTCAATAGGGTCTGCTAGTTGCTTGTGGGACTGGGACTGGGACTACTATGCAGTGATTGTTGCTGTGGAGCCAAGTCTCATAGATAAAAAGTCGAGAAGGTTGACTATGCATGGCAGACTATGGCCTCGGTGATATCTTTGATAGAGATATGACAGTCAAAAGCAAGGCTCACATCGATTACCCTTATCTGATGAGCAGAGAACTTCATGAAGTGACTCTGTTCTAGTGACATGTCAGATTATGCTGTGTGTATTACCAACTTCAATCACGAGAGATTATATCGTCTTTCTTAGACTCGACTAGAGAAAGAGGCATCCATGAGCTCCAAAGACTTCAGACTGCATTAAATAAAGTCTGAGCACATGTTCTGGGTTCCATTTGAAAGCCTCCTGGGTTGTGCAAATGCAGGAGAGAGGTCATATCTGGGATGTGCAAATGCAGGAGAGAGGTCATATGATGACATTTTCATTGCTCACTAACGGCAAAAATTCCCGGTGACAAAACCGGGTTGCGTCATAAGGACCACAGACCCATCTAATTGAAATTGAAGGCAGACTGGGTCAAAAGAAAGGGAGTGTAATTCGCTGATGTAGGCAATGGCCCATTGACCCTCCAAGATGAAATAAAGATAATCGATGGGCATATCTTTTGGAGCCAGTACTATGGTAACGAAGATGGGCAGTTTGTGATTCCACTGGTTGCAAAAAGGTCAATCATTGCACGACCCCATAGCAGGCAAATCTGATGAAAGACCAAGAGATGAAGGGATCATTCAGTATGGAGAATCTGTCATCTGCTTAACAGAGACTATGCCAGATTTAATGTACCAGGAATATGTATGATCAGAATGTCGACCCAGCGCTGCATGCACCAACGGCGCGATAACCAGAGCGGAATGCAGAGTTGGAGTGATTTGTTACCACCGTTTGAGGAGGTACATCACTGCCACCAAGTTGTCTGGCATGATGAGCATTACATTGTTCTGAAGAAAGTCATTCCAAAATGAAAGGCTTTAAAGGCTTTCATCTCCAAGATATTGAATTGGAGACATGTGTCCTCTGTACGTACTATGTTTATTTGGTTACGAAAATCTATACCGAGATGGATGAATTAATGGGATGGACAGAGATCACACTTCCCAATTAATGAGAAAACCTAGATGATGTAAATGAGATATGAGATCATTCTTTCTTTTGACTAGAATGGGACAAAATATATTTCTTGATGATGTCATCCAAATATGCCACCCATGAAATATGGATAAGACACAAAGGAATAGTTTCATGTAGATCCATGGATTTATTTTCAAGCCAGGAGATAATGCGAAACTGATAACAATTTCCTTGTTATGTAAACCATAGGAACTTCCATAAAGACAGAGGACGACTACGTGTGCCAGATTGAGACAGAATTCAAATGTCTTCACACAGATTGAGCAGTGGACTGATATTGCCATAAAACTCTTGATTTTCAAATGAACCATGAACTTATTTAGATGAATGAGGTGGAGGATGGGTATGTGCTTGCCATTAGCATCCAGACAAGAAAAAAAAACTTGATCGAAAAACTCTGGATATTGTGGATTCCGAACAATCTCTTGCTGGAACAAAAATTGAGTTATTTATTGAGTCCGACAATTCTTCCATCATGAATGGAGATGACAAAAGGGGAGGTGAAATGAAAAACGAAGCCCCTCTGAGACAATTTGGAATGCCCACAGGTTTAGCGGAAAGAGATCCATCAAAAGCAAGAGTTGGGGGCCTGCATGATACCGAAGGTGAGGGACATAAATCACCACAGACAGCAGAGGTAGAGAAATTTTATTTTGTATTTCCTCCACATGTCCGCCTCGGAAACTGATTACAGATTGTCTTCATGTATAGAATTGGGATCGCGGCAGCTTATATTTGGAGGGTCTTGAAGAGAACAATTCTTTATCTCCTAGTCTCTGGTCATCACGTCATTGATGGTGAATCAGAGATGATATATAATGAGATGGTTTCCAGTGCAGAGTGCTGCAGGGATGGTTGCTGTGCTATTTGTCTCCACACTTCCTACATCTTGCCACTAGACAGCTGAGAGGCGATCCGAAGGAAGGTTCGCAGAGACAAGGTGGGATTTGCATTGCCAGTCTTGTCTGCAATCCTGAAACCATCTGAGACTCCATGGCCAACAACAAAGACATGGTCACTATATTTGGAACAAGCTTCGATGCCATGTGCAGAATGTCCTTATTAACTGTACAGTGCTATGTATATTTAATTTGTATTGTTTGTCACTTTCTCAATGATTATATGTTATGTTAATCTGTATGTAGTAATTGACCTTGATCCAGATGGTCTATCTGGCTAGTGAAATTCATTTTGCAAATAACATAATACATAGCTAATATTTGTCTCTCATTGTAGGTTATGTATTAGGATTATAATTAATTGTAAATATGTTTACTTCCGTTTCAGTTATGGATATAGTCTTGATTCTGACCTTAGAAGTTTCCAGAAAAATATAAAATATTTTCCATTAACATGATAAAGTATTTCTAGAAAATGGTAATTGCAACCTAGGCTATGGGGGGGGGGGGTACACAGACTTGTTACTGGAAAATTACTACTTTCACATCCGATGTGAATTCAAGTCTTTTTGTTGTGTTCAATTTTTTAGTTCGGGTGGATTTATTTATGTAAATATTTACTGGAATTACATAGTGCTCATTACTACTCCTTGGACTAAATCGCTAATTTGGATTTATTGTGAATTCAGTCAAGGACAGTTTGGATTATATTTTAGTGATCCGTCAACAGACTGTTAGCACATGACCACATTCCACACTAGGACATTCGAGACTACATGCACATCAGCACATTCAGTATTGAAACTTATTTCTAATTCTACTGGAATTCAATTGGAATAATATATATTTGGACATGTAATTGAATATTTAGGACTATTTGGGATTTAATTCACAATATTATAAGTCTCTTTCAAATTGTCACTTTGTATTCTAGGGAAACACATTGTTTGTTGAATTTTACACAACTTGATGGTTTTCTCTCTTTTCTGTAACAATAGAAGCATGGAAAGCCAGATTGGCAGTATCATAGTTCTTGTCTATCGATGGGAGATCTGTGAAGAAGGTGTTGGAATGAGTCTTATACCAGCCACATTGACAAAAACGCTGGAAGTTAACTCTCAGATAAAACACAGAGGCTTTGGAATTGCCTGAGTTGCTGATCATGGTATTTAGACTCTCTGCAATTTCCTTGTTTTTTTCCGAATGCGATGAAAGATGGAAAAAAGGGTCAACTCTCTCAGCTTTGAAAACAACTGAGACCCTGTATGCTGATGTATCCTACCAACTGCTCTGTTATGGACTTAAAGCTATACTCAGTCGGCACTGTGGTGCTATCTGATCATCAGAAATAACCCCCCACTCAGTGTGCGGGTCGTCCTGGTACAGTTGTCAGCCCAGACTGTATCCAAACTGAGGTGCATCTGGACTGAATGAATCAAGAGCCTGATGGCTGGACGGTATGGTCAGCTGCATATAGGCCATCAAAACTTACGTGCGGCTAGACGGGATAGCTCATTCAAGTATAAACCCCATGCACCCAGATTGACAGGCCCAAAGTCTATGCTTGTACATGCTTGGAGAAAGATCTTCCCTACAACAGTTTCGATGATGAATTTATGTCTTTGAGAGGGCTGGATTAGTGAAGTAGTTTGGCTTATACTCCAAACGGTAATGCGATCGAGGAATGTATTTGAACAGTCAATAGTATTCTGTATGACATGCTCATTCAATTTAGAATTCGCTTCACTCCATGATTCACTTACCATACCATACATGAAATAAGGGGCCTGGAGAACAAGATGAAAACAATGATCCAAATTCCCCATTTTGAATGAAGCAAAATTTCATGGGGTTTTTTATAGATGAGAGCTGAAATCAGAATAAATTAGCTGAAAATTTAATGTTTAACAGAACTTGTCCATATATCATAAATCCCATTAACAAATATCCTGTTGAAAATGTTGCTTTCCATTTTGAAAGGTTTTAACAGTATGATCTATATAAAATAATTACATGAAAAGAAATAATAGAAAAAAATATTTGTTTCCACAAGCGAAACATGTATATAGAAAACAATCATGGCAGATCATAAGAAACCTAGTTCTTGTTGAGATCGCTTTTTATTTAGGTCAGAGAGAGGAGCTTATTTTCACACTAAACCTATATCTTAGAAAACTAACATTGAACTGAATCAATGACGTAGATGGAGTCAAGGATGGACATGCATTCCAAAGTGATCACTATGTCAAACTTCTGACATGGTGGTAATGACAAATATTTAGTCGTTGTGGGCAGTTGTTAATAAAACAGAAATGTTAGTAAAATTAAGATTTTATGCAAGATTTTTAATGACACAAAGGTGAGATATACTGGTAAAATTCAGAGATTATACTTTATATTTTTTGATCTGTAAGCACATATGTTATTAACGAAACATCATACTTTAATGTAGCTAAGATTATGTCTAGTGCTTGAAATGTTTCTGTCTGCAGGTATGTGAAGCTCCTTTGATCAGCCATTTATGTCATTAGGTATTCAAAATAAATGTTCATGAAAGTACTAACTACGCACAAGAAATGTTTAATGCTTTCCTTTATAGACACTTGTAAGTGTTACTGACGTTGGATATGTTACAAATATGTATGAACAATTGTGAATATAACTGAAGTTACTAGTATTATAAAACATAACAGAGATCCCATTAAAATTAGGATTATTCTTTGCTACACCAAGGAGTGAGAGAGAAAGCGAATAGATATTTGTTGGTTGCCAAGTGATGGCAAACTGTTCTTAGAAATTAAACTGAGCCATCAGGATAAAACTGCATGCAGTTCAAATCCACAGGATGGGCATATACCTTGGCATCCTGCATGTTGAAAGTAGCACTGTTATGAAGTTTCATGTGATAGCTGTTACACTGAGGTGGACAACATATCCTCAAACTAGGATGAATTGAGCCACATCAAGAGGCACGTGAAAGCGTGGCCAATGTAACTGAACATAATTGAACTATAAAAGTGAATGTCGATTCCAGTGGTGTACATTGTGTGTTACTGATTGACATCACAAACAATTTGACTGATTACTGATTTGACATCACAAACAATAACGAAAATGGAACCATAAATGAAAAATCTTCAAATAAGTTCACCAGAATCTTTGTAAATGTTTTATGCTCAATATCATAGCAAGAACAGAAAGGGTTGAAATAAAATACAAATGTGGATGGATTCCAGGAAAGCACTGTTGACAGCAGCAAATAAAAGTTAAAACTTATTACATCCGGGATACAGGTGGCCACTTTGCATGTATAAAGGGGAGATAAGATTTAATACTGACTTTCCTTTGTCCTTGTTATGGAGGTAGCAGAGAGTAATCCTAATGTTAATATGATCAGATAAGCAATTTGATGGAGAATCTCTATTTTCATCTACCACCCATTAAGACATGTTAGTAAAATTAAGAGGCTGTCCTTGATGGAAAGTCAGTAATGACACAGAGGATAGATATGTTGGTACTAGTAGGATGCTGTCCTTTATGGACAGCTGTAAATGACATAGAGATTAGATGTATTAGCAAAATTAGAAAGCTGACCTTCATGAGCACTGACATTTTCTGCTGGCATTAGGTACTCCATCCATTTGTCCTTATCCCTAGTCCAATCCACTCATGTACCATGAAGGGTAGGGTATGGTAGTACAGTTATTATGTCTTCTGATGCATGTATAAAACTAAAAATACTATCTTGAGGTCAGGCCCAGACCTAGGATGTGTGAGGCCCAAGGCAGCATGCCGGGCCCAAGGCAGCAAGCGATGAGCATGGGGCCCCAAGCTAAAAAACTGCATTGCGGAGAAACACGGAGCCCAAGGCAGTTGCCTTGTTCGCCTTGCCCTAGGGCCGGGCCTGCTTGAGGTTTTGAGTGACACAAATCCTCTTACCTTAGTACTGGATTTCCATTCCCCGGCGTGAATTTGCTGCCTACAGTCTTCCTCTATGTCTTCTGGGGGCATCTCCCACAGTTTCTCAATCGCTAGATCTTTTCTGCATAAGGGGCACTTAGGGGCAGGCTAAAATAGATGTTTGTTTATGGCACAGTACCATGAGAAATGTATCAAGATAACTCTAATAACCCCTAAGAATGGGCAGAAACCTTGACTCAAGATGCAAGAGGAGCTTTCAAGACAACAATGCAAATATCCCCTCCCTTACCTTTCTCAGTTTATCAACAGTTGTTTCCCACAGGCCATTTTAGGACGACATCATGCTATACTTTTTTATTCCACCAGTTTATTTTTCTGAGTCAAGTTGTTACATCTAGCCAGGCACTTGTTTTAAATAACTTGCACCTTATTGGTTGCATAATGCCCCTTTTCATGTTGGGCTAACAAACACGAGTCACATACTTGGCTGATCTAATTTTTACAATTGTAAGCAGCATTACATTTTCTCCCAAATCTCAGGCTACTCATAGTGTTGACTGATTAACACCATACAGAAACATTGAATAAAGGAGGTATATCTTAATTTCAACTACTCGTTTCAGAGTCTACATTCAAAGTTCCCTTTTGCTTCCTGCAAACGTAGATGGTCATGAATGTACTTGATTTAATAACAGTATTTTTAATGACCCAAAGCAGCAATGTGCCTGTTCCTTCTTGTTTACTGTAAACGAACTATCCAAAGCAATGAGTACACTCATGGGATTATGTTCTCACATGCAGTTGAGAAGATAAGAATTCAATTGTTTAGGATTGGGCATGTCAGTTTGGTTTATTTTATATGATATGATGAGTTTTGTTCACTTTGATGTCCAGGAAGTAATTAACTTGGGATTGCATTGCATTTAATCTGAACCTATCACAAAGAAGGTTGCTCTAAAAATGTTTTGTACCAGTTTCAACTTGTTTCAGTTAATAATTTAATTCGTTCAGTTAGTTTAATTTTCTAAAGTAAAGCTAAGAGTCAAATACGAAATTTCTATTTCCATTTAGCTGTTTGCTACATTGCTGAATGAAGGAAATCAACAGGTACATTAAACACTCCTGATTTGTTATGGCATACTTTTTGAAAGGTACATGTTATGAACAATTAAGCACACATATACCACCCTTCAATACATTAAATCCCTCACAACGGAATTTAAAAACTGCATGATAAAAATAAACAAAGCCTAGTAAAAGGGTGGTTCTTATATGTCGCCTACACTCACTGTTATTATAATTATTGCTAGTATTGGTAAGATTTTAAAATTGTATTTATCCATGAATTGTATTTACTTTCAAAGCATTACTGCCACCTGCATTTTCTGTTAAGGAAATATGAAAAAATGAACATCAGTGCTGAGTAAAACAAATAAAGGACTTTACTCCAGCAAGTTTTAAGGTGGCTTGCATCTGAAATAAGAGATATGCAAACTTTACAAGTAAAATACTCTTAAAATTTCCTAATGTTACTATCATTATAACCATGCAGTAAATTAAAGGCACTTTAAAAGCGTATATCATTCTCAAATGGTCATCATATTTCCTGACATGATGTTATTATTATTAATAATAGCATTATTATTGTTATTATTATTATTAACAAGAAAAAGCAAAATTCACGATGAAAAAGTTGTCCTTTTGAGAATGCAATATGCATTTCAGGTGCCTTTTTGGGAAGATAATTTATATGTCTTTTTCAAATTGGGGGAAATGCTGAATGTTTGGCTGAATTTGATGATGCAAGGCCATAGTTCTTTATAAGTAACTTCATTTATATTATGATCATAAACCCCAATGATTTATTTTATTTGTCAACAGATCATTACAACAATAAACTCCTGAGACTCGCATTTAATGGCTTAATCAAAATGATACTTGAATCGAGCACTGTATAGCATTCATAAGTACTTCCATGACATGGTTGAAGAGCTTCTTCATTAGGTACAAAACAAGCTTCCTTACACTTTGTACAAAAATAATCTATATATAAAATTCACACCTTATTCCAAAACACTTTTTTTGTGAAATATTTAGAAGGAACAATGGCAAAATGGCAGTAGCAAGCCCCAAACTAAATTATTTTCAATCCACAAAGCCCTTTAAAATCCACCAAATATAAATTAAATCCATGACACAATTGCAGACTCAGACTCAAATTGTGATTGAACAATAAAATATTCAATCTGGACCAAGTTAATTGTGAAGTGAGGGGCATGTGGATGGAAAGACTTTGCAGCACTAAATATAAAAGAGTCTGCCAAAATTATATCTGCATTACATAACATTTTGTTATCAGACCTTCAGATTACAGAGCAGTTAATAATTTTGTTGGATACTGTATTGCTTAAATACATTACCCTCTTATCGACAATACTGAACTGAAAGAAATAAAATACTATGCTAAATAAATGAAAATGGTGTCACTTATGACACAATATCCTCTCTATTTATGTCTATCTGTCTGTCTGTCTCCCTCTCTCTCTCTCTCTCTTTCTCTCTCTCTCTCTATATATATATATGTATGTATGTAAGAAGCATGTTTATGAAAGAGGGGAGATTTATTCTGTCTTTGTCACTATGAAATGTTATCAAAAAAGGCTGAAAACATTTCATGACAGTTACAAGGATAACATTAACAAGACATTAACCCTAATTCATTAAAACATATTCCTACCATTTTCGTTTTGATTACATCCTTAATGCAGGACTTGCAAAAGATGTGAGCACAGCTGGTGATGACAGGGGATTTCAGACTTTCCAAACAAATTGAACATTCTTCATCGGAACCAGAATGCACTACGTTGACCAATGCATTGGTCAGCTTCTCATGCAGCCCATCTGAACTTTCACAGCTGTCTATTAAGTAAACAGAGAATCTCAAAATGATAATGTATTCCTTTCCAATTGATGTACTGTATACAATTGCTAACAACAAAGAACCTGATCTGTTAGTGTATTATGCAGCAGCAGATCATGGTATATGTTGCGTGTTTTCTGATTGGTCCTAGCAAACTGAGGTCAGATCTGCAACTGCATTATGCCCTAGAGAGTATTAATGGATGCATGGGCCATTGTTATTTCTGTATATAAACTAGTCTTTTCATGCCTAGTAAGTGTATATATATATATATATATATATATAGAGAGAGAGAGAGAGAGAGAGAGAGAGAGAGAGAGAGAGAGAGAGGATGAGGCAGTTTCAAGAGTTTTTGTTAGGACCAAGGAGCCTAGCTTATATTGGCAGAAAAAGAAAAAGGAACCCATGACATGACACAGGGAACCCAATCTAATGTGCTGACACTTGGGTCATTCATCACACACATGGCAATTTTTTTAAAAGTTAAACCAACAACCCAGGAGTTATTTACAAAGACATGGTAGGATAAAGTCTGATTTCTATTGCCTTGCTTATGTTTCCAGGGTGAAAATACCCTTGTCTAAGTTTATAATTCCATCCTTCCATTAGAAGGAAGTTCCAAAACAGAAAGAGTACACATTCAATATCCCATGCAGCCCATCATTTCTTTTTTATTTGGATGTAGAATAGGTCTAGGATGAGAGGAGGAATTTTGCAATAGTGACAAGTAATTATTATATAATTAAAACAAGTTTTAGTTTACTCCCTCCACCACTACATAATAATAGCAATAAAAAAAAGAACCTGCCACTATTGCCTTACTGAATTTGCCTCAGAATGAAGCTATTGGCTTTGAAAAACTGTAATGGTGACCTTTTGTGCCATAAGTACTAGGTCAAAGGAAAAGTCCCAAAGGTAGTATGTAACCACCATAATATGACTCTCATAATTAGTGAATGTTTAGGATAGTCCCTAAGCAGCAATAGACCCAACTTCAACCAACGGTCTATAATTCTCCGTGAGGGACTGAAAGTCTCTCCTGGTAGTGAAGCCAATCAACATGGGTAAATTGGATATTGAGATATCAGCAAAGGCCTTAATATGTATGTAGAGATGTTCAGACCCATCCATCTCCCTTTTGAATCACACAACTAGAGCTGTAAATCCCTAGCTGGGCAGAAAGTGTCTACATCATTCCCACAACAAATATGAATTACAGTGGGGATCCTGATAGGATGTGAAGCTTCTCAAGTCCAGGTTGACAAAGGAGAGACATAAACTCATAAATAACTTAACCAATACGTTTCTAAAGACTCACTCCTTCTCCTCACATGCACTAGTGAAAGAAGAAACACCATTTTAATAGTAATGTTCTTGAAAGAACTTTCTCCCAATGGTTCATAAGGTGGTTTTGACAAAGCACAAAACATGCACAATTCTATCTAGGCAGCAGTAAGCGAGAAGACCTCAGCAGTCCAAACTACTTAATAAGATCTGAGAGATGATTGCTCAAACCAAAGACTGAACCATCAGAGAACCTAAGTGTGTGAGACAGGGTGGCCCTATGTCCCTAAATAGTAGAAACAGCATAAGAAATGGAAAAAGAAGCCTGCTGTTTCACCAAGAAAACGGAAATCTAGGATCAACACATATCATACTGCACCACTTATGACATATTCTCCCTTTTGAGTACTAGACTTTAATAGATGTAGTCTGTATCCTAGCCTGCAAATGGAACATTGCTTTACATCATGTCTCGCTGGATAGTGGACAATCTTCTAGCCTGAACAATGCACGATTTTGTCATCAATGTCTTCACTCTGACTAAACCAATTAAAATTTTAAAAAGTGTTTTCGTCAGTAATAAGCTCCTCCATATTCGGTGGTCAGTGTAACCATGAAACAATACTGGAAACGTTTTTGGACAAATCTTTATAAATTTAACCATGATTTTCTGAAGTTTATAATAGATGACTTAGAAATTAGGTATGATCCATTACACACATCCCGATATATACCATAGTGATTTTCCTTTTTAGCAAGTAGTTTATACTGCCAAAGCCTCAAGCTTAAAAATAAGGCCAGAATGGCAATCAATATGCCAATATGCCAGAATGGCAATCAATATCAAATTCACATGTTATTATGCATCCTTCTATTAGCATGTGAACATAAACATACGACTCAGCTTGAAGCACATCATGTTTAATAATTCAAGAAATGAAACTGGCATACATGCACTGGATCTGTGAAAATTATCACATTTTTAAAAAACATTTCACTCAGGGATAAACATAATTTTGAACCAGAGTTAAGGCTGGCAATCAACCTATTACTTTAATCATGATAATTAGTTTTATGACACCTACAACCTTCTCAACATAACGAGAGAACAAGTAAGAACATGGATTCCTAATTAAGCAAAATGTTCAGGACAGACCTTTATATTAAATACTGAATAACAGTTTAATGCAAAACAACCTATGAAACAAAAGTCTTTCAAAGGGAATGATGCTATACTGGACGATAAGAATTTTTGAAATTTCAGATAAAATCATTTCTTCCTTTTAACTGCTGAGTTTTGAAAATATTTCTTATATTTGTCAGCGACAAAACAAGTTTCATACATTAGCTGCAAAGTTGGATTTATAAGCTGTCCGATTGGCACAAGTTTCATTTAAGACCAAACAGACAGCATTAGAATTCTTTTGGTGAAATGTCTATGTTAATATGACCATCCAATCCAAGAAATTATTGTTGTTGTTTTTGTTGTTGTTCTTATTTTGGGCTGAACACCATTTTCCAGCCTATGATAGGCTATGCATTGCGGCCAGTATAACTGGTGGAGGAAGAACCCAGACAAATCTCGGAAAGAACCACTTACCCACATGAAGCTACTGGCAACCTCCTCTTTTTCCCACATAAGCCAAGCATTTGACTTGAATCCATGCTAGTGACATCAAACTGTTCACAACAGCCACAATGTCAGCCATATTCATTGGATGAATGACTGACACAGTTTTCATTTAAGGCCAACTAGGTCTCGTAAGACGTCTACTGGTTAAAACACCATGTCAATATAACAGCCACAATGTCAGCCATATTCATTGGATGAATGACTGACACAGTTTTCATTTAAGGCCAACTAGGTCTCGTAAGACGTCTACTGGTTAAAACACCATGTCAATATGACTTTCCAATCAGGAGCAGCAATGACAAAAATTTCAAGATGGCCACTGTGGAGTCCATATCAGATTTCAGATAAGCACCATTTACATCTCAGGACAAGTAAAGATCACAATACCTCTTGCCCTGAAAATCCCATATTTATAACAAGCTGCAGATGAATGATGATAAAACTGAAGCCATCCTGATTACAACACAAAGACTTTTTCATTCACATCCTTTACTTCAGACAATAAATATCAGCAACACCAACATTAAATTCACACAGTCAGTACGAAACCTCGGTGTCACTCTCAACAGTACTCTCTCGTTGCACCAACATG
>JAECUM010011470.1:0-46136 GCA_016617855.1 Megalonaias nervosa | reverse complement strand
CATGAAAAAACTTGGACATATTTACACATGACATTATAACATACACACTGATATATTAACATATGTCATCTAGTCCGAGTCTTCATCCTCATCCCCATAGTCACCTGACACTGTCCTGGGAGCCACTGAAATCAGAAAATACAATCTACTTAGAACCATACAGCATCAATATGAATTAATCTTTCATTTTACAGTAACACACATGAACACAAAAGATGGGCACATGCATGCAAACAAAAATGTAATTATATACACAGTATCAAATTAAACAGATATGGTAACAGTGAAATTCGCCTGTCCAATATGTTTATAAACAACTCGTTTTATCATTGTATATACCTATACTTAAGTTATTAGGTCAGTCTTGAATCTGTCAAAGAGTCCTATCACTTAAGTTATTAGGTCAGTCTTGAATCTGGCAACGAGTTAATGTTTTACTCTATTGGCAAATACTGCATACAGCAACATCAATAAAATAAAACACAGCCAAAATTATATTGAAAGATGCATGTAGAGAAAGCTCACAAAGACTGAAAGCCAGGGTAGCACCAAAATAAATATGAGTTGGCAAGCATGTGTATACATATTATGAAAACCTAAAAAATTCTTTACCAGGGACATGCATTGCTATTCAGTATATTTCAGAGACATACAAGTGGAAACAATAACTGCTTAATAACCTGCACTTTATGTGTTAAACTATTATTTTACTGACTTACATAAACAGAACAATTAATAATCCATTTACTTAGTTACACGTAATTGTACACACATTTCAAAAATGGTAAAGATAGTAACAATATAACAACCATAAATTCTATCATTTGTTTCATTTCTGTGAAATGTAACTGCTAAATATCCATCAGCTTCATGTTTCATCATTTTTAATATGTTAAAATATCAATGTAACTTTAACAATATGCACTTACTGAACACACATGGACTAGAAACACTCAGAGCTCGGATTGCTCATGAATTTCATAAATTCAAAAAACAAACCCCAAAAACTGATAGATATTAGCTCCCCATAATGTTTGTAATTTGTTAGGTGTTTAACAATACATCAGCACATTAAAGGTTATACAGTGCCAATGGAATGGGAGTAAAATTATTTGACTTGAGACACTCCACTGCAGCTCACCCAGTTTGATGTGGACAGGACTTGATTCTGTGTCTTTTGGGTTGTCAGCCTAACACATTAACCATTGAGCCACTGTGACTCCCATGACAAAATGTAAAGTTTGAATATAATTTTTCTAAAACCTTGGGGGAAAAAATGAATAATGTAATGTAAAACCACCAACCTGCTTGTCTTAATAAAGCTGCTGTTTCTGGATCTTTGGCCAGTTCATATGGAAGCTTGTTCTCATTATTCTTCAGATCTGCCCTAGCACCTGGGAATAGAAAAGTTACAATCACAATATTATCTGTCTCATTATTAATTGGCTATGCCCTAGCATGTGGGAATATAACAGTTACAATCACAAATTTATATATCTCATTATTCATCTGATCTCCCCCACACCTGAGACAATACAACAGTTACAATCGCAATCTGTATATACATGCAATTTATATTGTTAGAATGAACAACTTGCTCATTTTACTGTTTTAGTTTGTCAGGATAATAGCTCATCTTTATTCTTCAACAAACTATAATATAGAGATTTTATTTTTAGTGCCATTCCCCCAACCCACCCACAGCAAGAGAAAATTGTCACAGAAAACCTGAACATCAGGCATTCCTAGTCACCAGTTGGGCAGGAGCATGTCAGAAATCAAGACAGAATAAATATAGCAAAAAGGCTGACATGAACAAAATTTTGATTCCACTAGCTCTAATCTATTACAATGTATCTATTTTTAAACATCTCATATCATTCAAGAATGTACTTGACCAAAAACATTGGATGCCAAATATGCTCAATCATCAACAGACAAATGAATTCTCCTGTTGACTTACACTCTCATATCAGAAGTAGAAAAAAATTAATCTGTTCTGGAAGATTAAACCCTGTTAAACCTAAATTGGATTTACATCTGCAATTTTTGCAATAGTGACTTGATGCTGTCTGATTTTTTTCAAAATGGTGATGTGGAATACTGACAAATTCTAAAAGGACACTAATTTTGCCTTAGTTTAAGATATGCAGCTCTATTTCTCAAGTTATCCTACAAAATCAAGCTGGTTTTAATTTTCTTCTCAAACCTGTCAAAACTGATTGTAACCCAAAACCTCTCTACACCAGCCTGTACTCATATCAATGACAGTTTACATGATTCATTAGAAAGCTAATTATAAAAAAGGTAATGCCTGAAATATATATTTTGCTATTTGGAGTTTGTGTTTAGGCATTTCTTGATGGCACCCCACTGACTGCATACATGTACATTCCAGATCTACAGCTGACATATATAGAGGATCTCAAATGGGTACTGATTTAATATTGAATTTATGAAATGAGGTCAGCAATGTCCAGCTTTTGTGAGCCTTGGCAATCAAAAGCTGAACAATATTCAACAAGTGTCATAAATTTAATATTAAATCATTACCTATTTGAGATTATTTTTATTGCATAGTTTTTATTTTCATGGAAATTATTGGACAGAAAGAAGAATGAATAATTTTGTTCATTCTTAAAGACAGTGCACCTTTCATTTGTTGTGCATAAAAATTAGTCCCAAATCAAGCTGAACTAGGAAAAGTAGATTATACCTATCTACAAGCTTATACCTATCTACAAGATTATACCTATCTACAAGCTTATACCTATCTACAAGCTTATACCTATCTACAAGCTTATACCTATCTACAAGCTTATACCTATCTACAAGCTTATACCTATCTACAAGCTTATACCTATCTACAAGCTTATACCTATCTACAAGCTTATACCTATCTACAAGCTTATACCTATCTACAAGCTTATACCTATCTACAAGCTATAAATCAAATAACATCCAAAAAAACAGAACATTTTATGAAAACAAAATCATTTTTCAGCACAATGTCCAAACGTGTGTGATGTCACATTGTTTGATATGGTACACAGTACCAGCTAGAGTCCATGTTCACCCTAAAATGTCACTTTCACAACAAAACATTACATTGTTACAATATTTATGTGAAAAGGGCATTACTGGATACAGAAATTCCCATATATACTGTATTTGTGACCAGATATTTGCAGTATTTAATTTGGAACAGCAGACTGTATGGAAGACATAAAGAAATTTCATTTTGAGTCAGATCTGCATCACATATTTACTGTGTAAATATGCTGTGGTTTGATAAAGTTCTGTCAGTTAGGAGACCAGTTTATATCCATCCACATTCTTCTGTGAAAAGAGGTGAGTTTATTTACTTCAACATTTAAACCACATTTTTATACAGGGTGGATTCTGTGTTACAGATATTCTGTCCCCCTCCAACCCCACCACAAACATCCATTATCAAATGAGCAATACCCTTAGTTTTACTTCTTGCTCTTGTCTTGGGGTTTTATACTATTTTTCATATGATGATATTGTTATACATGGCAACAAACCCTCATGGGGCTAAACTGGCCATATCCAGAGAGACGAAACCATCTTTCCCCAATTCCCTTTCCTGAGTCGAGTCAAAAAATGGCCACCAAAATGTTCATTGAAAACAATTCCAGATGGCAGTGTTAAAAAAGTTTTCCCATGATTGCAGCCAATCAGTAAACAGAATACTGCACAATAATTTCATGGGCTTATTTGGCCCACTCAGAATCACAAAGTGACATGTAATACATTGTGATATCAAATATATGAAACTGCACATATTGTATGAAAACTATAGTGACTGTTTTAATTTAAGATCTATACATCTTGAAGTGGAGAGAAAGAGGAAGGAAGAGAGAAATAGGCCTAAATACAAAAATATAGGTTTAAATAGCATACATATATTTCCATAATATGAACAAAAGTAGTTACAAATGTGATATAATTATATAGTCACATATAGCAATATAATTTTTCTCCCATTGATATATTTCAATATCTCACTATGATATAAAAAAAGTCATCTCACCTTGGACATAGATCACTAATTGTCAGCAGGTTTTACTTTGGTGAATTTTTTTTTTTACTCAATCATGATAAAGCCATTATCTGTGAAGGACCATCTTTTGCAGCTGTATAAAAAGTCACATTTCAAATTCACCTAATTGGCACACAATAGTCAACTGCATACTTATAAGAACATGATTAACAGAGGAAAATGCTGAAGAGGATGATCCTTGAAAAAAAAACACTAAGCAAATCTTGCCAATAAAACAGGCTTTCCATTTTTGAAAACCAGACTATTTTGCACATAACCATGAATACAGTCTTTAATCAGACTACATTAAAACAGGGGTTTGATTACAACATAGTACAGACATTCAACAGAATTTCTTTTTATAGTATAGTTGAGAAAATATGTGGAACAAAATAAGAACTGATGGATCTAATCTTTCTCTGGAAGATGATTTTATGAATCAATTGATTTGAATGAAGATGGGTATCTCCCTTTTCAAATAAACACATTGATATCTCCCTTTTCAACTAAAAATATGGATAATTCCCTTTCCAAAAGAAAACATGGCTATCTCCATTTGCAACTAAAAACATGGGTATCTCCCTTTTCACATAAAAAGATGGACATCTTCATTTTCAAATTAAAACAAGAATATCTCCCTTTTCAGATAAAAACAGATCACACCAGGGTGACTTAAGCATCTAGTGACTTCATGTTAACATTTGTGTACAGTATAAGAGCTATTATCTCAGTAAAATAAGACATAAAACAACAGATTATTTGCAAAACAGAACATGATCACATGTCTATGTAGTGAGATATTAACAATCCTTGTCCAAAAGCAAAGTTCATGATCACAAGTCTACGTATTGAGATACCACCAACCTTTTTTCAAATGCAAAGTTCACGATCACATGTCTATGTAGTGAGATATCACCAACCTTTTTCTAAAAGTAAAGTTCACGATTACATATCTATGTAGTGAGATACCAACAACCTTTTTCTCAAAGCAAAGTTCAGGATTACATGTCTCTATAGTGAGATATCACCAAATCTTTTACAAAAGCCAAGTTCATGAACACATTTTTAAATAGTGATATATCACCAACCCTTTTCCAAAAGCATCCTCACTACTTCAGCATGACCTTTCCAGGCGGCACAGTGGATTGGGGTGTCACCCAACTTGTTCTGAAAAACAAGAACATGAAATAGTTTTACAGTTGTTTTTGAACATATGTAACTCCTGTTCAAATAATATTGCCAGTAAATACGTCAGAATCAATGCAGATCAATAAATGGACTTGTATAAAAGTAAGCTATAGGAACCTTTTATAAGTGGATAATAATAACTCCTGACATATTTGTATGCATTAGTCAGTTTCTTACCAACTGTTTTACTTAAACTTTCAGTAAGAAAGTGGACCCCTCCCTAATGTTTTCTTCTGCTACCCTCCACCTATAAAAACTGATACATTTATACATTTAAAAAACTGATACATGTATACATTTATGTACACTAACATAAAGATGTATACAATAAAATTCTGAAAGACCACTGTTATGAAAGACCACCTGTCTTAGGAGACAAGGTCCTCAGAGCATAGACTGATTCATTGTATACTAGAGTCCTACCCACTTATATCGATATCACTGATGTCGACAAGCCACCTATTTCGACAAAAAAGCAAAGTCCCGGTCCCTTGGTCTGCTATTACTACCAAAATTGTCATGCTTATGTCGAGATAAAAAATAAACGTAGATGTCGACAGAACCCCTTGGTCCCAGCTTGAACAAATCCTTCGTTTTCTAATCATTTATGTTGACAAGCTGCCAGTTCCAACCCATACTTTGTTCAACAATTATTTGATCTTGCCGCCAGGCTTTAATTTTCCCGCCTTATCATTTATGTCGACCAGCTGCCAGTTCCGACCCATACTTTGTTCAACAATTAGTTGATCTTGCCACCAGACTTTAATGTCATGGTCGGATAAAAATGCAGGCTTTTGTTTGGTCCTATAAAGATGGCCTCTCGCGGTGACTTAAAAGCAATAAAATCTGATTGATTCTTGCATTTTCCAAAGTGAACGGTGATTAAAACAAGTTTATTGTGCTGTGAAAGTTTCCTTTTTAGCTTTATTTATATTTACGATGGCTACCAACGGCAGTGTAAAACACAGATTAAATTTACAGTCTCTGGAAACTAAATATCTGGCTGTTAAGGAAGTTGAGGGTGGGGCATCTTGCAAAGATGTCTGTGAAAAATTTGGTAATATCAGAAGAAGCGCATAGTCACTTGGAAAAGTTGCAGCGTCTTCTCCAGAGAGAACAACTATCAAGGCTCAAACAGAAGAAGCTTGAATGAAGTTCAGAAATGCATGTACTCTTATTATCTCCCATGCCCACTTGTTGTGCTAATAACATTTAATTTTAATTAATTTAAATTTAAATTAATTTAAATTTTATTGTAATTTTATGCATTGATTATGCTATAGATAATAATCTCAATTACATATATATGTATTTGTCATTAAAATCTTTTACTGCTACATTTATTTGTATTTTGAGAGAATTCATAACTTGTTATCTCTGGGATGTATTTTAAATGTATACCATTTGAGCTGACATTGTTACAATATTGTATTGTAAGAATCATTTTCTTTTAATACCTCATTGGCATGTGTCAATGTATACAATATGATGCCTTCATTAATCATATCAGCCGCATATCTCTTGTTCGCTTTTATGTACTTTTCACGATGACTTCTGTAACTAAATACATGTACTGTTTAAACCAACTTGTTGACAGGTTTTCATTTCCCTATGAATAGCCCCATCCCCTTGGTAGCCTCAGTAAGATGGGAACAGACTGACCAAAATCTAGGCCAATTTAAGTACATGTACTTGAAGCATGTAAATAACAACTATGCAACCATATGCTAATGGCGACATTGAATATTGTAGTGAATGTTTTTCATATCAGGATGTGACCGATGCAGTATTTTATTGTGGGTTTTATTACACAAAGGTAACCAAAATGTAATTTGTCAATATACAAGTGTATTTCACACTGGTTTTGTCTTCATGTACTCAAAATATCCATTGTTTGTTTTCTCAAAGTGTAAATGCTACTCACTGACAACAGGTCACCCCTTACTGACAAATTTAACTTTTATCTTTTTTTCAGACCCCCCCCAACACTTATCTCGACATCCGCCTATGTCGACAATATTTCCTCGGGCCCGAGGATGTCGACATAAACAGGTAGGACTGTATTATGGATTGTAGACCACCTGTCTTGGGAGACCATAATTTGTGGCCAAAAGGGGTAGTCATTCAATACAGGTTCTACTGTACTTCAGATATTTTTGTGTAAAAACAGAATGATATAATGTCCTCACTTCTTGCAGATCTTGACTTGGCACTGTACACCTATGCCAAGAAGCTTGTTTGCAAGTTTGCACAAAAAACGCTGAACCCACATACCTGTGCCAGTAAAAAGCCTGATGTAAATATATCTCTATGCTCAAAATTAACTGAAGTCAGGACAAAAACTGATAAAAATATGTCACTATACATATTCTAAATTTGTGATTTTCAATTACTTTCTCTAGCAAACAAAAGTTTGTGCTCACAAGAACTACATTTTGCTAATACAACAGGTAAATTTGGGTAGTAAAACAAATTTTATAAATACTGATTACAAAAGAAATCATCAAGACCATGTGGTATTATTTACACAACATAAGCATTTACACGACTGACAGCTGTTGTAAATGACATTTTTGTGCATTCTAGCTGATTTGATGTGTGTGACTGTGACATTTATTGCACTCAAACATTAGAATCACATCTACCAACTGAGTACTAGCATGCAAATGTTTGCCACAAAAATCTAGTTTACACAATTTGTTAAATTAAAGCATTTGCCAGAACACTCTAGCATTTACTGTCTGTTACATTTAAACATTTGCCAGAACACTCTAGCATTCATTGTTTGTTACATTTAAGCATTTGCCTGAACAATTTAATAGGATGCACTATTAAAAATAAGCATTTTCCAGAATACTGGCATTCAATGTCTGTTACACATAAGCATTTGCCAGAACAATTGAGCATACACTATTTATTAAATTTAAACATCTGACAGAGCAATCTGGGATGCATTATTTGTTAAATGTAAGCATTTGCTATAACACTCTAGCATGCACTGTTTGCTAAATTTAACCATTTGCCACACTCTTGCATGCACAGTTTGTTATTATTCAAGTGATTGCCAGAACATTCTGGAATGACAAGAATGCATGTATTGTTCAGTTCAAGTGTTGCCATAATAACATCACAGCATGCACTGTTTGTTCACTTCAAGTATTTACCTGAACATTCAAACATAAACAGTCTACTCTGGCATGTTCAGTTTGCACAGTTCAAGAGTTAGCCACTCTGGTGCATAGATTGTTCTGTTCAAGCCAGAACACTTTTGCATACATAGTTTGTTTAGTTCAAGTGTTTGCTACATCACTCTAGCATGCACAGTTTGTTCAGTTCAAGTGTTTCCCTAACATCCCATCATGCAGTCTGTTCAATTCAAGTATTTACCAGAACATTCTAGCATAAACAGTTTATTCTGGCACACACAGTTTGCACAGTTCAAGAGTTAGCCACTCTGGAAAAGCTAACATGTACAGATTGATCTGTTCAAGTGTTTGCCAAACATTTTAGTATGCATAGTTTGTTCAGTTCAAGTGTTTGCCACATCACTCTAGTATGCACAGTTTGTTCAGTTCAGGTGTTTGCTACAAGACTCCAGCATGCACGATTTGTTCAGTTAAAGTGTTTTGCCAGAACATTCCAGCATTAGTACAAGTGTTTGCTAGAGCACTTTAGCAAACAGCTGCATTGTCAAGTGTTTATCACAACAATCTAGCGTGCACAGTTTATTTAGATTAAGAGTTTGCCAGAACACTCTAGCATGCAAAGTTTGTTCAGTTTAAGTGTTTGTGCCAGAACACACTGGAGTAACTAGCATGCACAGTTTGATTAGTTCAAGTGTTTACTAGAACACTCTGCAAAGCTTTGAACCGATGGAATTTGCCTTTATTCTCAAATTCTTCTCTAAGTTCTGACAAATATTTGATCCTGGCAAACTAACTTTTGGTATTTTGCATTTCCTTAAATATACCTTTATCGATAACTGGCACAAAGTACAGTAATATATAAATCTGATGCAAATAAATTCATTACACAGCTTGTGCTTCATGACAAAAAAAGTAAGACAGACCTGCACATTTATTTCACAGTTTGGAACTTTGAGTATCTCCTCCAAACATTCTGTATGTCCACCATGGGCTGCCCAATGTACTGGAGTTGAACCTGCCTTGTCTAGACCATTTACTGATACCTGGGAATAAAGTCAGTCATTGCTATGTCAGGAATACTGACTACTATAACTACAAAAAACTCAAGACAGTATACTAGACATATATACAAAGCATGAATGGTAGATAAATCACTATAATCTAATTTAACAGCCTTATGATGAACAATTAACTCAACATAAAGAAAGTCATGAGTTTTTACATTTTTATCATAAGAATAATCATTGCAAATTATTGATAAAATTCAATCCTTACAATTTTAATGCTTTTCTGGTGTAACTGAATCTGATGTGTTTAAAGAAAACTATGTTAAAACACTTATTATATAATCCATTCATTTTAGGCTAATATCTTGTGCTCACATGTGTCTGTAAATCTGTCTCTGATTGACTAGGCATGGAAAATACATCTTATAAAGTGTTAAAGATTCTGACTTGACTTTGCATGCAAAATATATCTTACAGGGTGTTTAAGGCTGACTTGACTTGGCATACAAAATATATCTTATAAAATGTGTAAGACTGTGACTTGACTTGAATACAAAATATATCTTACAGAGTGTTTAAGACTGCAGCTTGACTTGGCATAAAAAATATATTCTATAGAGTGTTAAAGATTGTGACTTGACTTGGCATGCAAAATAAATCTTATAAGGTGTTAAAAGGCAGTGACTTGATTTGGCATGCAAAATATATCTTATAAGGTGTTAATCTGTGTGCCTGAACTTGGCATGCAAAATAAATATTATGAAGTGTTTAAGATTGTGACTTAACTTAGCATACAAAATATATATTTTCAAGTGTTTAAGACTGACTTGACCTGGGGTACATAGTATATCTCATACTGTTTAAGACTGTGACTTGACTTGGCATACAAAATATATCTTATAAGGTATTAAAGATTGTGACTTGACTTGGAATACAAAATATATCTCATACAGTGCTTAAGATTATGACTTGACTTGGCATGCAAAATAAATCTAGACTTATACAGTTTTTAAGATTGTGACTTCACTTGGCAAACATAGTATATCTTACACTGTTTAAGAATGTGACTTGACAAGGCATACAAAATATATATGATACAGTGTTTAAGATTTTGACTTGACTTGGATTAAAAAATAAATCTTATGAAGTGCTTAAGATTGCGACTTGACTTGGCATACAAAATATATATGATACAGTGTTTAAGATTTTGACTTGACTTGGCATACAAAATAAATCTTATAAAGTGTTTAAGATTAGGACTTACATTATTAGCAATGCATTCTTGAAGAAAAGGCAAGTTACCCCTTTTGCTTGCCTCATGAAGTGGATAGTCTATAGACTCAGTGTTTTCCTCCACTGAAATGGAAAGTTGAAGTTAAATATCCACCAATGAAATGTTACAAAGCCTACACATTACCATAGCAATCAATTTCTCATGACTAAAGATATTATAGACATTAAAATATTATAGACATGTCAAGCCATTTTGAATTCAGCCTCTTATCCAGGCAGCACCCTTATGCCTTGTAGAATAGTAACAGTACACATACATGATAACAATAATCTCTACATACAAGTTATTTTAATTAAGTGGCTTCTCAAGGCATGGACTTGAAGTTAATTCACACAATAGAAACTTGGATGAGCCCCAACTTTTGATACACATTCTAGTGATATGTTTTGGAAATAGTTCAACCTTTTAACCATATCATCCTATTTTGTTTGGTAAACAAAATGTGTATTCACAATAAAAACTTACAAGACATTTTCTCACCTACATTTTCTCACCTACACAGTTCAGACTGGTTTCATCCACACAGTTCAGACTGATTTCATCTACACAGTTCAGACTGATTTCATCTATACAGTTCAGACTGATTTCATCTACACAGTTCAGACTGATTTCATCTATACAGTTCAGACTGATTTCATCTACACAGTTCAGACTCATTTAACCAATATAGTTCAGACTGATTTTACCTACACATTTCAACATATGCAGTTTAGGTTGATTTCAACTACACAGGTCAGACTGATTTCATTTGAATGTGCTTAGTCTATGAAATTGTACTCATTCTTTTTCAGGGGTGTCAATTATGTTGATTTATAATCAGCTACTTATAATTTGTTCCACAAAAGGTAAACTAAATTCATTTAACACAATATTTATTTTAAAAATCCACTTGTTTTGTGGAACACTGTCATGTCTCAGAAACATATGATGTGAAGTGGAAAACAATACCTAAATTCTCACTACCTCCTAAATGCAGTTATATAACAACAAAGGGTCTAAGTGAAGTTTAAAAAGTTAACTAAAATTAAATTCACAGAACACTATATAAAATCAAATCAACTTGTTTAAACTGTGTCATGTCTCATAAACATATTATGATGTAAAGTGGAAAGCAATATGAGTCTTGAAACCTCAAAACAAACAAGTGTAACCACAAGGAGCCTGGAGAATACACTGTTGTCCCATCCCACTCTCCCTGTATAGGTCATTCAAAAAACATCCACTCCTGATCTTACCATTACTGACAATAGTACTGCCACTATCACCAAAATAAAAGTAATACCTATGACTCATTATAATGTGTCAATACAGCATTACAGGCTAGACAAAAGCTACAATATTATTTACTCACCATAGTTACTGATAATAGTACTGCTGCTGTCAACAAAATAAAAGTAGTACCTATGACTCATTATAATATGCCAATACAAAAGCTAGACAAAAGCTACTATTTACTCACCATAGTTACTAGGAATCAGACCTGTTCTGTTGCCACATTTACCTTTCCACCAGTCAGGGTTGGACACATCCAATAGGTACAGAAGGTCTCCTTCATCAAATGTAAGCTCATCAGGCTGAAATGGTAGAAAAACCTGAGTGAGAATTTTCTTAACACATTTAAAGTTGCCAATTATTTTTATCCCATGCTTTGAAGGGGAAAAAGGCAGTGATTATATTCTGGTGTTCATCAGTGTGTGCAAACACATGTTTATAAAATTGCACAGTTCATCCTATACCATGTAAATTATAGATTTGAAACCTTGGAATATGCCTAGAGGCAATCCGTAGATGTGCACAGCAGTTTCAGAATTTTGTTCCACACCAGGGGTGGTTTTACATAAATTTACAAAAGCTTTCATTTTGTCTTAAATGTCTCAGATTTGGTATTTGTGTGATCATTTATTTGTGTGTCAAAACATATTAGATGGATCTAAGACAAGACTCCTGTGAAGTGGTCCTGGGTGAAGCTGATCTAGTCAGTGGTTCATGACTTGGCATATCATATACTCACCGACTAGGCATACAAATTTAGATATTCAACGGATGTTGGTTCCTGAGGCTATCCCTATTTAAAGAGACTATTCTTAATGGTACATAGGTGGGTGGGACAAAACAGAGGAGACTATTCCTAGTGGTACAGGGGGAGGACAAAACAGGGGAGACTATTCCTAGTGATATATGGGGTGGGACAACAAAAGAGACTACTCCTAGTGGAACAGGGGTAGGGACAAAAGAGGGGAGAACAAAGATAGATATCTCTAATGTTTTTATTAACATACTACACTGAATATATATCGCTGAAAATAAACCGTCAAAAAATTATGATTTGTGTTCACTTGTGGAAGAATAAGTGTATCAAGACGTATGGTAGAATCCTGTTTGATGCTGGCAAATAAGTAAACCTGAAAAGGTGTGGGTTAGTATAATTTATGTGCAACATACCTGTTGAGCCTCATATCTGTACATGGCCCTCACCACTTTTACCTGCCCTGAAACAGAATTACAATAAGAGTAATTAGAAAACAACAAAAACATTCCAGGAATTCATGTCCTATGTTTTACATTGGCTGTGGAGTGTAGTTTTGTATAAAAATGGATAAAGTGCAGAGGTGATATAGCAAAAGAGTTGAGGAACAGTTTGTAGAGAAAGGCACCACAGATGATGCAGAAAAATGACAGGTGAAGTCAGCTGAGGTCCAATCAATATAGTGCTGACAAGTGAAGCCAAGTGAGATTTCATCAATTATAAACTGACAAGTCAAGCCAGGTAGATCTCATTAATTATAAACTGACAAGTAAAGCCAGGTGAGGTGTCATCAATTTTAAGCTGAAAAGGTGTGCCAACATTAAACTGCATACAAAATGTATGTGTAACATTCTGTTAACCCCAAAAAATAATGATAAAAAAAGCTGATAATATTCCACTGATTCAGAAGTAAACTATATATACAGCTGCATACATTATTGTATGAAAAAAATAAGGGTGGATGTAAAAAAAAGGACTGCAGCTCTTGTGAATACTGATGCAGATCTAACAATAATAAATCAAACCATGCCAAGGAATATTCAATACTGGGTTACATACAAATATGAAATCCAGTGGGAAATTGAAGGAGTCTGACACAGCCCATAGCTGCACTAAAAGATGTTGCATGCTAAATCGTAGCAAGACTACACTGACAATCCAACTCATGCTCAATAATATGATAATATCTACCAAATTTATTTAAAATCAAATAAGGAAGCCATTGTGCATTAATGAAAATAGATGGGTCTGACAACCAGTCTATAACTCCATCACAGAATGGTCTAATTAAGCTCAGTAAAGGTCTTTTCAATATCAAGTTGTCTGCTGAAATTTGGATGAAATCCAATCAACCAGTCTACTAAAATTCAATCGTAAAAAAAGAGTTGTGTGAAATGTATGGAGGCAGGTACATCAATCAGGGACTATAACTCTGCTAAAATGATAATCCAGAAACCTGACAGTTGAACATGATACTGAATTAAAATGATACTCATCCACCTGGATGAGCAATGTTGAAAAAGTGACTTACCATTTTCAACCACCACTTGTAAGCAAGCAGATAAGTTTTGGACCATGATAAGACTTTGTTAATGTAAAGTACAGCTCATGCAATTTTCATTCCTCCATCTGTCCCAGTACTGGGGCATCCTGCCGCAGACATGTGGCATGATGTCCCACTCAGTTACATTATTCTGACACCAGGCCAACCAGTCCTAACACTAACCTCTTAATGCTGAGCACCAAGCAAAGTAGCTGTTAGTACCATTTTTATAAGTCTTTGGTATGACTCAGCTGGGTTTCAATCCCATGACCTCCCACATCCGAGGCAGATGTTCTAACCACTAGGCTACTGGAGCTGTCTGGTAGAAATAGAATTGTTACATTACTATGCATGGCATTGATTATTGACCAGTGGCAGAAACAGACTCTTACATTATTATACATGACCATGATGATACTGACTAGTGATAAAAATAGAATTGTTACATTACTATGCATGACCATGACAATAAATGACTAGTAGTAGGGACTAAACTCTATTTAAATTAATCTTAGTGCATGGCTTTCCGAATTTTCAGAACAGGGTGACTGTTCATGAAAAACACGCAGTTACATGTATGAGCAGGTGCAGAAAGTTTGTTAGGTGGGGTTTGAGAGCATGCTTCCCCAGGAAAAATTTGAAATAAAGATGCTAAATGGTGCACTTTGTTCCTGGGTCATACATTTTTTTGAACACACCTTCTTGAAAGGAAACAACAGCTGACCAATGGCACAAGTCACAAATTCAGCTGACAAAATTTGCCATCTACTGCCTATTAGGGAAAGACTTGATAGTACCTAAAATGAAGCATAATAAAAACACTACCTCATCTATCAACAATTAAAAACTAAGCTATCATTGGTAAAACTGAAATTGCATTGCAGCTAAAAAATGAATTATTATTATTATTATTATCTGAGAAAGAAAAAATTAAATGAACCTAATGGATAACTAACTGTACAACTGATTCTTGGTAAAATGATTGATTGATTGATTGATTGACTTTTTACGGCGCACGAGCTCTGTTAGGCTATTTAGCGGCGTACAAAAGGTCATATCTTTGATCATTTAAAAGTGGTAAAAGGTTTCGTATTGACCAGCAATACGAAACTAAACAGTTGAAAGTAAAACGATAATATGGTAACGGTGGTAAATAAATAAAGCTTCCCGATCAACGGGGAGTGTAAATGGTGTATGATAATGAAAACAGATGAAAGGTAATTAAAATTTAGGGATGGTATATATAGCACATAAAACTGCTCAAGGTGATAACATAAAGCTATAGCTTATGATAAATGTTTACTTCCTTCAGGAAGTCTATAATACAACTCACGCTCACTGTATCAACGAGCTCCCTAATATGATGCACATTGTAATACTGATTGTGTGTAGGTTGGAGGTCGAAACACTCCAACATAAAGTGTTTAACGGTGAATGGTTCATTGCAAGAAATGCACTCTGGTGGGTCTTCTCCTTTTAGTATGTACGAGTGGGTTATATACGTATGACCAATTCGAATCCTTGCAATGACTACGTCCTCCCTACAGATGTTTCTGTAGGAAGGAATCCATTCTCCTAGGGTTGGCTTAATGGCATGAAGTTTATTATTCATGGCATCATTCCATGATGCCTGCCATTTCTGACGTAAAGATTCTTTGATACTAGGTTTAAAATCAGTATACGGTATTTTAAAATCTGATGGTTCAAGGGATAGGGCCATTTTAGCAGCGCGGTCTGCTTTTTCATTACCTTTAATGCCGATATGGCTGGGTAACCAACAGTATACCATATTGTGGGAGGTAATCAGCTTAGTATTTGTGAGGTGAATATTGGCTAATAATGGGTTCTCCAGTTTTCTATTATGTAGTGACTGAAGTACTGATAGTGAGTCGGAGAAGATGATGCTGTTTAAAATACGTTTGTTTTCAATGTAACACAAAGCAATGTCTATTGCTCTGATTTTAGCTGAAAAAATTGAAGTACCATTTGGCAAGTGAACTTTTGTTGTGTGTTTTCCACTAACGAAGGCTGCAGCAGCCTTTTCCTTATCTTTTGATCCATCAGTATAAATTCTTGTGCAGTTTTCAAATCGGGTGAGGAGTTCGTGATAAGAGTTGTGGAACATGGAAGGGTTTGTCTCCAATTTTTTTCCATTGTGTAATGTAAAAAGTACTTTTGGTTGTTTGAGTAGCCAGGGGGGTGTTTCAGAGATGGACGTCTTCTGAATTTTTGAAAGATCAATTTTTGTACTGTCGAGGCAGGGTGATATTCTAATGCCAAAGGAAGGTATGGCGTTTGGTTTATTTTCGTACAAGGTTTTGTATTTGGGTTGAAAAACAGCCGAAAAAGCAGGGTTCAGAGGGTTTGATCTTAATTTGAGAGCATCCTGTGCGGAAAGCATTTCTCTACGTTGTGATAAAGGTGGTTTGTTCGCTTCAACAAGTAGGCTTTCACACAGGGATGTTTTAAATGCTCCCAGAGCGAGTCTTATTCCCTGATGATGAATTGGGTCAAGCATCTTCAAATAGGATTCTTGGTAAAAAGAGACAAAGAAAATTTCTACACAAAGAGAAGGAAAATTAGGCATTTTAGCTTCAGATCCAACGTGGATATCTTGTGAAAAAAGATGAGTGGAGAGGTACATGTCAAACAGGACTATTTAATTAAAACTATCTCTTACCTAGCCTTTAACATTTGAATCAAGATACAAATAAGCCATTCCACTGACAGTCTCTACATCATCAAGACAATTTTATTAATATGTATTTACTAAGTTTCATATTTCAATAGATATCTTCATAAGGAATTTTTTCACTCTCAACAAGGATCAAAACCCCAGGTACCTGACACAAGCTTGAAGTGAAATGGGTCACAATCAAGAAAATATTTACTATATATATATACTTGCTTATAAGGTTAGTCCAACCACAAAACCACTGCACAGACCCAGATCTGCAGTCTCATAATATTCCAGCAGATCTGGCTTTGTTCAGTTTGCTTGGAGTTAGAACAAACGTAGTAGACCCTGATCTGCTGCCACATTATGCTACTGCAGATCAGGATCTTTGTTGTTTGCAGTTTGACTCGACTTATAAGTGAGTATACATGGTATGTATACAGTGTAATTTCCAATACACTTCCTTTGTGATATTTATATAATAAGATACAAAGTGATTCAACAAATTGCATATCCCTCAATTTCATAATGGTATTTGTGTTTAAAATGACAATTTTCAAATAAAATTTGTGAGATACTGGATATAAATTAAGTGAAATAACTTTATTTTGCAATGCCAATTTAACTGAAATGTTTTCAAAACAGCTCATTCACCTTTGTCCAAAATTTGAAGTTTTGCTATTTTATTTTATGCTTAAATAATTCTACCACTGACAAAAATGACTACAAGGTCCATGCATAAATATTCTCTCTCTCTCATATATATATATATATATATATATATATATATATATATATAAAGACAGGAAAACTTACAAACAATGGTGCAAAGCTGGTGCAAAAAAACACCAATTGCTTTCAAAATCTGCTGATTCATTTTTCAGGAGCACAAAACCACAATAGATAATAACACAAATGACAACATAAATGCACAAATACTATACAAAGTCTACACTGTGTTTGCTGTAGATAAGTACAAAAAATAAATACAAAATAAAGGTTGAACGATAAAGAGTTGTTACTTTTTAGAGCTAGTAAGACAGAAATGTCTACAACAACTGGCTCCAATCATCCGCTTTAGTAGGTCAGCAATGAAATGTTTGCGCTGTCTACAAATTCTCCATCCTGGATATAATATTTTGCTGGCTGTTTATTACAATTTTCATGAAGTTATGTTATAAAGCAATACTGTATCACTGAGTTGGTGGTATATAATAGTTCAATAAACACTTCTTAATAAACTTATAAATTCGGGAGTTTTTTAAATACATTTTTACATAAAAATGATAGTTAAGACCTGTGTTCGAGAAAGCAAATAAATGGTAGGAAAACGTGATTTTGATAGCCTGTAAGTTCCTTGTTACACATGCAATGAGAAATGCCCATTTTGATTGTTCCTGATTTAAGCCACTGGGCTTGAATATATAATGCCGACAAATCCAATAAGCTTCTTTGGATTTCCTATGCTCTGTTCTCTGTTTTGAGTTATGGGCGATGCCAGACAGGATTACATCATTGAAAGTATGTCCTGTGTTACGTGTCTAGACTCAAACAAAAGTAACAAAGAAAAGAGTGAAGCCAACAAGCTTTGTAAAATTTAACAAAATAATTTATTTCCCTAGAAAACAAGGTAAAAATATTAAAAAGGACTTATGGTTTGTGAATCTAATACAAAAATTAATCCTAGAATTTAAAAATATAAGTCCTATCACTAAAAAGTTCTAACTGAATCACAGTTCGAATCCTGAAGAATTTCCAAGATGGAAGGCAATGACATCCTCTATAACCTGTTTTGTGCCGTTGTGTCAACAGTTCCTTGTTGAATTTTATGAATCAATAATAATATTCCGGCTTTAGAATTCCAAATAATTTTCAGTAAATGTCTTTGTCCAAGAATTCTGTTGATCACTAGATAAAGTCTCCAGGGAAAATAAATTATTTTAAATAAAAACTCAATTCAAACTGACAACAACAGGAATACCTTTGAGCCCGAAGGCATTAATTACGACTGACTGAAATCACTATAAAACATCAGTTTTAACCCACAATTTTAGATCACATGATGGGGTCACGTGGTCACTTAGTTCGAATGACGCAGTAACACCACAGGTCGGCTGTCACATAAACCATGGATGAATTTGATTCTATTGAAAGAATCTATAAGATTGAATAAAAATTTTTAAAAATTGTTTACATAGAACTGACACACAAGCCAAGTATGACCTTGATTACAACCAATGATTTTCACTCTAGGAAAGAAATAAAAAAAAGTTGTTTATCAGTTCTGAATCAAGGTCAGGAACTAGGTCAGCTAAAAATACAATGTAGCAATACTGGTTATTTACTGAACTGAACTGAATTGTCTGAAAAAATGTCAAATACAGTGAATAAAGTTATCATTACAATAACATGTAATGAAATAAAAATAAAATAAAAAAGAAATTTAAAACACACACACAAATAATTAAATTACATATATGTAATGCCTGGAGAAGAAAAATGTTCTGCCAGTGGACTCATTTCCATTTTATTGGTTTGCCAGTCAGTCTGATCTGTGGAGATTCATTCTAATGTTTAATGTCCACATTTCTCCAGCATATTGGGAGCTGCATACCTTCCATGTAATGAGGTAGATCACTTTTCTTTGTTGTATGTTATTGTACAGTAGTGCCTATGAAGCTTTTCACCTGTCATTGTGCTTGAAAATGTGTTTGTTTCCTTCATCTGTTGGCATGTCTTGCATCGTTTGTTTCCACAAGAATTTGATTTCCCCTCTATTTGATTTGAGAGTGGCTTTAAATTTGCCATGACTAGCATGTCTCAGATATTGAGGTCTGCAAAATGCTACTACTAGTTTGTGTGGAAAGAGCAATCTAAGCCATTTACATTATTCATTGATAGACCAATGTTTGTGAATTATGCAACCTACTTATGGATTCTCTGGGGGGAAGGTGAGGATGAAGGGTGTTCATTCCACATTTTCTTTTCCTTTGCATTTTAACAGGTCTTTGTTGTAGCTCTGCTTTGTCAAGTGTTGGGTCAGTTCTCTGTGCCTCTTATCGAGAGTTGTCTCATCAGAGTAAATTCTCCTGATCATAGGTGATTGACTCTAAGGCATGTTTTTGGTTCAGTGCCTTGGGTGGCAGCTGAAGGTATTCATGCTTGTCAGTCAGTCTGCAATAAATGTCTGTATGAAGTGTGTTACCGACAATTTTAGTTCTTGTATCCAAAAATATATTGTCTGTGTTTCAGCAGTGAATTTGATCAAATATGGAAAGTACTGATCTACATGATGAATTTGTCTAGCTTTTCCATCCTGTCATTCCATTTCATTTCCACATCATCAATGAAATGTACCCACTGGTATGGTTTATAGCTTACATACTTGAGAATCTGGCCTTTTAATCTGCCCATAAAGATATTTGCATAGGAAGTGGCCATCTTAGTCGCCATAGCTGTTCTGTTTACCTGGACATAATTCTTGCCATAAAACTCAAAGTTTTTGAGTTTAAGAACTAGCTCCACGAGTTTGATGAGGAATTCCATGGGTGGCGGCTTCACAGGTCTTTTTTCTCAAGCTTACAGCCTACATTCCTTTACTGATATATGATGCCAAAATGAAGAATTTAGCAGATATTTCTAAAACAATGTATATAATTTTCATGCACACATCCAAATCATAATTGTAAGTGCCTCCATGCATTTTCAACAACTAAAGAAATTAAGGGCCACAACAGATGTAAAACTGGACTATAGTTCCAGCCTACACACTAAACAGCTTGTACTCCTCTACTAGTACTAATTTTAAAAAGGAAAAGCATTAAGGCTATAAATGTACAAAACTTACTATTTCACTCACTAATTTATAATTTCAAACTCAAGCATCCCTAACATTGTCACCTTCTAGTGTTTCAAACCAAATGGATGTTTTTAATATTAATGAGAAGGCTGCTCACTATCATTTTCTGAATGCTGAAAGAGTCCATTCTCAGTGTAGGGATGGATACAAGACATACACATACACAGAAGGTAATCACTTTGTTGTCTGCATCCAATATATGCAATGTCTTATTCTAATATTTATTTAGAAAACTGAATGACACTTCCTAGACACAGCGATCATCCCAAATGTTTACGAAAACAGACAAAGTGGTACTTCCCAGACACAGAGATGTCCTCCATTTTATTTGTCCCTGACAGGTTCTCTTACGGTGTCAAACTGATGTATGAAGAAAATAATGCACATGCGGCAGTTAAAACTGACAGGTCACCGAGTCTATTCTTAAAACACAAATTGCTATTTACACAGTATGTTTTTTATCATCAAATGATAACTTGCAGAATTCAGCTAGTAATAGTGGCTATAACCAGCAACATACATTACACATCTCAGCTAGGAACTTACTTGGGAAAGGGTCAATGGTCAATCAGCTATCAAAACACATGCCTGTGAATGTGCAAAGAGTTTGCTTGCCAGTGAAACTGAAATCAACACCAGCTATTTGATAGCTTGATACCTGTATTTCACTGTGAGCTGCAACACTAAAATTACCGGTTAAGGCAAGGGTGCACCTCAAATGCTACGATCAGTCAACATACATCTAAAAAATCACAGGGAGAAGTAGTTTTTGCTTTCATAACAGGAAAAGACTAAGTTTTCATCTTTTAGGCAACTCAGTCGCCCACCTCGCCTGGTAGCGTGACCCGTCATCCCTGAAGCTTTTCGTTATTAAAATCGGTTCGAGGGTACAAGATGCCCCTTGAAACTATAGCTGTTCTAGTCCCTGGTATAAATTTATCCCGTTACTTACCTCATCTCTTGTCAAAATTCTTTTCGTCGCTACTCCTAAGTGGATAGACATATTGACCTGGGATTTTCACGTCTTTTTAAATTGTCTTTTGGTCCTGATCGCAGTCATGCATTTTAAGGGCTAGAAACAATTTGTTAGCATTATATTTTACTGATTTTGATAGCCATTTCTGTATCAATCTTTGGTAAATGTTATAATTATAGGCACCGTAGGATCAGCCACGGGCACCTGCCTACCCGCTGTGGCGGAACCTTATTAGTTTACCTGGCTTTGGTACAGGCGGTGGAGGTCTAGAAGGACGAGGTCTGTTTGCCATATTCAAGCCACTCAACAGGGAAAAAGAAATTTATTTAACGTGAGGATAAACTGGTTAGGATGCTGTCATTACTCATCAACTAGGAAGTGAAGTTCCCGGTTGAGCGATGAAAGTCAATGTCATCCGAATGAGTTTTAAAAAATAATATTTAGCTCAAACGTACGCATAGTTTGAGCACGGAACATAACATTTAATAACATTTTGTAATCGGAAATACACTGTGAAGTAGCGATATAATTATAACTTTTAATTTTAGTTGAAATTTATGCAAGAAACAGTCAGAATACTGCATGACGCATATAATCAAGTTCCATGATAGAAGACGAAAAATAAACAACTCTAAAAATAATGTAGAATGCACTAATGCATCCGGAGACAACGTGTAATATTAGAGCCATTGAATGATACGCGCCTATTGTTCTTGGGGGTTTGGGGGGTTGTTTTTTTTAAATACCGTACTTACTATTAAAAAAAACGGAAGTTGCAGACCATTAATAATAAAATCGTTCATGAACCCAAGAATCTGACTGATGTATTTTAATTTTTACAAAATATAAAAATAAAGAAAAAAAGGTCATTTATAATAGCTCCATCAAACAATCAATAAATGCTATTTTCTATACCATTTCATATTTAATTATAGGAAAGCCGAAAAAATTAAATATTTTAATATAATAGCGGTATAGAATAGAAAATACAAGTCCAGTATTTGTTATAAGAAATTGGGTTTATTGCGCAAGAGGTTGGTAAATGGAGATAAATACATTTCTCCTGTTTTCTTACACCTTGCAAATGCAATAAAAATGCATTTACTACAACTATAAATAACAAGACAGTCATCGGTGCATTATTGTTCTGCATGTATACATTGATTCAATTTACAGTACATTCAATACGAATGACTTACTACCCCATATATTTATTAATTATCCATGTAGAGAGATAGTGGACCAAATAAACCTAAACACAAAACAATCAGTGTGTAGAGCAAAAGTAGAGAGCAGACAGGCAGACAAGCGTATGGACAGAATGATAGGCTCAGAAAAGAATATGCAGGTTGCTAACCTATTAAAGGTACTAAAATACATCAACATACATTTCAAAGAAATATACAGAGCACATATAAACAAAACTGTTATATTAACTATATTATAAATCTATTTCCCTTATCATATGGGACAAAGGTCAAGTCACATTTTCCTTGAAGCAATCATCAGGCACTTTCCTTACTGCAATCCCATGACCAGCACCCTTCACAAGCTTCAGTGGAATGACCACCACTAATATGCTGTTCCTGCTATGTTGTTTATACAGACAAGTAGCAAACTAACCAATCAGAAAGTTATTTACACCTTGTCATAATAGAAGAACTCAGCACGAACAGTAATCAGGGTAGCTTCATTGCTCAGAGTGAACAAAACTCGAACAGGTAATCCTGGTTCAAGGTTGCCTAATTGGCTAAATATATGTAAAATGAGAATAACACAATAATTGCAACTGATGACTTTATTTCACTCATCAATGAACAATAATTACATAAAATAATAAAATACCCACTTCTGCCTAATTAAAACATGAATATATAAAATTATAAAATATATGATCCTGCTACACACTTCCCACCACACATGTAAATGATGCCCTCATCATTTAGGGGTATCCACCATGATGGAAATCATGGCTTTGGAAATGTTTCAGACATACAGTTAATAACTCCGTTTGTGTGCAATGTTTGGAGGACACGAACTTTTGTTAGCCAGTCTGGCTCATTAACGGCTTGGGACATCACATAGTCTCAAGAGGTCATCCATGAAGGTGCTGTCGTCACTCGACTAGAACGTCGTGCTGCTGGAACAGGCAAGGAACTCTTCTCTATTCGTAACTGAATAGTAACTATTACGTTACTGGGGCTCTCAAACCTGGTGTGACCTGGTACTGCAGAGTCATTACCAATGTTGATCACAATGTCTTCTGGATTCATAGCTCCAGACTGTTCAGCAGTATGACCACTCTGCTCATTATCATCAACCGCACTATCAGAAACCATCTCTTCTCCCACACTGGGATTACCATCATCTTGGTTTGAAGAGGTTTCATCATCCACTCAAAGACCCTCACTGGAGGAGTCTGCAATTGAATTTTTGCTGGCTAAATCATCTTCAACACTGTCCCTGACAAACATATCTACCGTATCTGCCGTTTCGGAACCATCAGATACACCAATCATTTCATTATCACTTGGAAGATATAGCGATATAGAGTTCTTTTCGTCCTGGTTTGAATCTGTTTCCTTGAAATTATTCTTGGGTGAATTTCTAGTCTTCGATGTCGCGGACTTGAAAGCTTGTTTCTCTTGCTTACGATTACTATGCTCTTACTGAATTGGCAAGGCGTCAATAGGAAGCAGCAAATTTCTATGAAGCGTGCGTTTGGGTCCTTTGCCTCTTCCGATCGTACAAAGTAAACTGGAATATCTGGGTTTTGTTGGGATTGTACAATGTAAATATTAGTCTCTCAGCGATCAGCAATTTTGTGATTTCTATCATGCCACAATCTTCACAAGAACCCTATCACCTGGCTGAAGAGTTGAAGCTCTTGCTTTCAAGTCATATGCTCTCTTCTGTTTTTCATGAGATTTTCCCGCAAGACATGTAGCTAGTTGTACGATTCTTCCAATCGGTTCCGAAGAGATTTTATATAAATGGAGAAATTGCCCGATCCACTACCTTTGTCTAATCCAAATGTGAGGTCAATAGGTAGACGTGGCTCTCTTCCAAACATCAGAAAGAATGGCGTCTGGTCTGTAGACTCTCGGTGCGTGCAATTATATACATGAACCAATGGTCCTAAATAGCTTTTCCAAACCCTTTTCTGATCTGGGTTGAGAGTTCCCAACATATCTAGCAGTGTCCTATTCCATCGCTCACACATACCATTGCCCATTGGATGATAGGGTGTGGTGCGAGAATTCTTTATTCTAGTAATTTGACATAATTCTTTGATGACCTTAACTTTCAAAGTTTGCACCCTGGTCTGAATGTAAAAGCTGGGGCATACCATAATGAACTATAAAACCATTAAACAGAGCCTCAGCTGTAGTCCTGGCTGTCTGGTTTCTTGTCGGAATGGCCTGTGCATACGTGGTAAAATGATCTGTAATAACCAGTATATTTTGGTAGCCTTTTTTGGACATCTCAAGAGTCAGAAAATCGATGCAAACAAGTTCCAATGGCTATGCGGTCACTATGTTGGCAATTGGTGCTCAAACATCCGTTGACTATTTTCTAGGCATGCAACAACGGCATTTTTGGATCCACATTTCCACATCGTTTGCCATGCGGGGCCAATAGAATCTATCCCTCAGGAGAGAAAGTGTCCTGTCTCGGCCTAAATGACCTCAATCATCGTGTAAGTAGTGCATAGCCTCCTCACGGTGAGACTTGGGAAGTACCAGCTGTAGTTGATCATAATCATCAGCACTTGTTCTCCTGTATAGCACACCTCTTCGCAGGCATAAATTGTCATAGGTCCGAAATAATGCTAAATGATCTCTTCCAGTAGGTAGGGACTGTCGATTAGGTTTTCCTTTGTCTCGTACATGCTTTACCCATTCCCTTATTACAGGATCCTTGGATTGAGCAACTCTCCAATCTCTATCTGTCATTTCCGCAATTCCAGAACCAGAGTCAATGTTATCAACAACGTCTAGAGACAGAAAGACTTTCAACAAATGGTTGGGCACTAGCGAATTACAGAGAGTTTGTAAGGTCTCTTTGGTAATAGTCTTCATATCCTAGGTGCTGCTCCTGCTCTCTACACATGGCAACCGAGATAGACCGTCCGCGTCCGAATTCCTCGATCCGGGTCTGTAAATGATGCCAAAGTTGTAAGCAGCTATAGCAGCTAACCATCGATGCCCAGTGGCATCAAGTTTGAAAGATGTAAGAATATACGTGAGCGGATTGTTGTCAGTGTACACAGCAAAGAACTATCCATAAATGTAATCATTGATTGAATTTCTCAGTGATTGCCCACTTTAAAGGTCGCTGGTCACCTATATTGTACAGACGTGTGATAATATTATAGTCATAAACAAAACGCATTTGTCATGTATGCACACCATAAAAATGTTTAATTAGATTTAAAAATCCGCTTTTATAAATGAAAAAATTATTCGGCAATCTCCGTAAACAATCGGTAGTTTTCGCGTGCCATAAACGGATATGACGTACATTTATCCCTTCTATTCAACCTAGCCATTCAAGTGTTTAATTTCCCCACGTAAATATCTATGTGATATATCTTACGATTGTGCTTTAGTACAGCAAATATGGTGCACTGTGTTGCATGTGGATGTAACCAAAAGAGTGATGATGGGAAAAGGGTTTTTTTTTTTCTTCAGAAAGACCCCATTTACCAGAAAATAAGTCGATTCAAGCTATGGGATCGAATTGGGTGAGGGAATGGGAAAATTGTATCATTTATGCCGGATTATAGTCAATTTGGCCCAAAGACAATTCGGCCAACTAAGACAATTCGGCCCAACTTAACAATACTTTGAACAAGTTCTTTTTCTTCAAACAACAAATAGATCCTATGTAAGATACGTTTTAGGAAAAAACTAAATTTAAACATACTATCTTGATATTCTTTCAATGAAAATAATCATACTTCGTAGCGTACATATATATGAGAGAAAACACAAACTAACATATCTTCCTCGTTCTAATTAAAATATTTATATACATTTTTTATGCTAAAAAATATATGCATCTGCAAGACATTCTCAATAAAAGTCTTCCGGTCAAATTATCAATACTGATTTATAAAACAATAATCCTTAACAGAAAATATTCTACAGAATACGTATACATTTTTCTAAGGGTGGTGAGCATGAGATATTACAACAAATATATTTAATTTTAGGCTTCAGGTTGTAACACTGCTGCATATAATACACACTCGATTACACAGGAGAGAGAGAGAGAGAGAGAGAGAGAGAGAGAGAGAGAGAGAGAGCAGCAGCAGCAGCAGCAGGGATGGTGAACAGACCAAGACGGCGCGTGAAAAAAAAGGTTCCTACAAAAAAATGAAAAAAAAAAATAAGGTCGATAAAGTCAAACTGAAGTTTATTTTTCAAAATATTAGGCTGAGTCGTTTACACATATGTGGTCGCACCCCCCTGCTGCTGTCGATTTAATAAGATTGTTTACAGTTACATCAATAATGATCGGTGAAGCTCATTCAGCAAGATTAGCTCGAGAGCGACTAGAAGCGATACAGAAATAACTGTGTTAAGCAAAAATTACAAGAGCGTAAACAAACACAAGAAGAATTTACTGAATCCGCAGAACAATTATTTAAACCTATCACGAAAACTACTGAAGGTATTCTTCCTGTGTTAAAAAAAAACAGCGAAACAAACTGAAAAAATAGCAGAGCGAACTAAAAAGACAACAAAAAAAAAATTCTACGAGAACTTCCCGCAGAAATAACTGCCGCTCAGCAAGTTTTAGCACCCGAAGAAACTGTCCAAGAATTAGAAGAAGCCCAAGCTGGGGTTAAATTATCTGATAAATTTAATGAGGTTTTCATTGACAGCATCGCAAATGTTTAATATAGATAAATTAGCTGAAACTGCTTTTTTATCTTATGATGAAAGAAAAAAAATTCTAAAACCCGAGTATACTAATGATATTATAGGTCGCGAGAAATGGTACAAATGGATTTTTCGTTTACGTTTTAATGTTGATCAAGCTCGAAATAACGACCGGAGATATGTTTCTTACGATACAGCTATAAAAAAAAATGACGTTGGCTTTTCAGGAACTACAACAACAACCACAACCAGAAAGATCAGTAAATGAATATTTTAAACCCAAGAGTATTGACGATATCCAAAAACCATCCCGGACAATACTTACTGCATCAAATTACGAAGAACGAGATAAATATTTAAGACCTGAGTACGTTGAAGAATTTGAACTTGATGATTGGATTCTTGCTATATATCTCGTTTCTAGAAATATCGAAGAAGTAGAAGACTTTGGTGATTTTGATGAGTTTAAAGAAAATGTAATGGAACGAATAAAATCCCTTAAGGAGAAAAAACCTAGCGAACCAACTTCACCTGGCGAATCAGCTCAACCCCAAGGTTTCTTTGGTCATCTTTCATCTTTTGTTAAAGGCAAAACGGGAAGTGGTCTTGTTACTTGTCCTAACAACGTCCTTGCCGACGTAGATAGATTAGAAATTTTAATTGGTGGGAAACGAGCTGGTAATAATTCTCCTGAAATTATCAACGAAATCTCATCAATTTGTCAACGATTATTTACCGGTGGCATCATGGATACTAACGTGTATCGCTCCATCATTAATGAAATTACCGATGATTATCATTGTGACTAAGTCACTGATTAAACAGTTAGATATAATTATTATAATACATGATCATACATGTTGCTCAACGTGGACCAACTATGGTCAGGGTGGTAAATTCAAGATTACCTGTATACAAAAAATTCTACCGAGATGGACTCGGTGATGTTGTTCAGGGTTTATTTTCGAGGATAGCCCCAAAAGCAATACCGATCGCAAAGCAACTAGGAATGAAAGCTATTGACGTTATTCGTGAAAAAGGTATTAGTGCTGTTGGTGATATTGCCGGTAAAGCATTTTCTGCCATCAAAGATAGACTAGCACGATTAATACGACGAAAACCTCAGCCAGTAGAATTACCCAGCACTGAAGTGATGCCTGCAAGTGTTAGTAAAATAATAAATCAAGCCGCAAATAAAAAACTAGCAGAGTTAGCCGAAGAGGGGGAAGAAAACGTAGTAGCAAATCTGATAGCAGGAAGTGGTTCACTTCCCGAAGTGGTCTTCGTATTAGACGATGACCAATAACATAACATGTTCAAACGTGTACCTGATCCCGCATTTGACGTGGATGCGCCAGTTCTCAAGGATGATTCTGTGCGTGATTATCAATATTATTCTTACGATGCGAGACAGCCAGATCAGCGTGGACGAATTGAATTACAAGTTCAAGATAGTAGATATATCTTACCCGCTGAAGCATTTATCGAGTTCGAAGGTGAAATTTTAAAAACAGATAATACCGAATACGGAGAAAATTTTAATATTGGTTTTGTTAACGGCATCATGGCGTTGTTCGACAGCGCCACGTACATGATCGACGGAAGAAATATTGAATCGATTCAAAAAGATGTTGACGTTGCCACGACGATAATTGGTCTTGCAAGATACAGCGATGAATATTCAAGATCAGCTGGTCCGTCAATGATGTTTACCAAGGACGGTTTTAATCTTCCTGATAACAAACAACATAAATTGGTACAAACACCTCAAGAAACTGCATCTGATCCGCAACCAGCTGGAATGATAGCCCGACCCGCCGCTGCATTTTCGATATTGCAAAGTGTTAACCGAAATTTCAACTTGGGATATGTAACACGTCAAGCAATGTTAACAGGTGGAAGAAAAAGATTTTCATGTGCGATTCCACTGTCACACATCTTTGGATTCTTCAGAAATGTCAGAAAAGTTATTTTCGGAGCCAAACATACAGTTGTACTCGTACGAAAAGCAACCGACGATGATGCAATATGGCACCTTGAAGGAGCTAACCCAGCTGCAACTGCGGCACTTCATGGTAAAGTAATTTTAACAAAACTTTCATTGTGGATGCCAGTGATGACTCCAGCGATATCTGAAGAAGATCGGTTACTCGCTTTCATGAGCAGCGGCGGCAAGTCGACGCTATCATGGTTAACAACAACCACAGATGCTGTTCAAAGCACAATTAATGGTTTATTTACATGGTAGATAGCATCACAAGAGGGTATCTTTGCTCCGCGACATATATTCGTTGCGCTTCAAAATACTGCACGATTAAATAATCAAACGGCTAGCGCAATGATATTTGACAAACTCGGTGTCACTGAAGTGTCGCTGAGAATAAACGGACGTCAGGAACCATCGGAGGATATTTTGTTGAATTTTGAGCTAAATCATGTAGCGCGTGCGTATCATCGTCTGATGTCGTTTATGGGACGTGATCAAAATGTTGATACTGGTTTACAAATATCACAGCTAGATTTTACAACGCTGTACCCGATTTATTATTTTTCGCTGGAACATTTGGATTTGTTTAGGCAGTCTGTCGTTGACATACATTTTCGAGCTCGCGTTAACAGAAATGTTGGAGAAGTTCCTAATTACAGAGCAATCGCCGTTATACTAAGCGATAAAACAATGTTACTTGAAGGTGTTGGTGGCAGCATGAGAGTCGTTGATGCTCCAGTAGAAAATATGCAAGCGCTAATTTAGAAGTCAGAAATATATCATAAATGTCATATCATCATGTTAGTGTCAGTCTGACCCCGGGTCAGATTAAACGATTACAATCACCGTTAGCATCACGATGCGGCACAAAAATATCATTAAAACAAGAACAAATGAGCGGTGCAAATAAATTATCGTTGACCGAACGTCAGTTTAAGAAATTCAACGAAGCTAAACACGCCAACAAAGGAATACGATTAAATCTTTCCGTGGGTGCAATCAAGGATACTATTAAAACCGGAGGAATATTTCCGCTTCTCGCAGCTATCCCAGCATTAATAGCCGCAGCCGTTCCAGCTGTTGCAAAAGCTGCTGAGTTAGGTGCAGGTGGGACAGCTGCTGGAATGGCATTAAAGAAAGCAACAGGAAAAGGAATCAAAATAATAGGGAAAGGTCTGAGACTTCCAGGGTCTCGATACGGACGCGGATTAAGAATTCCAGGGACTCGCTGATTTTCCCGATGCCTAACTTTGATTTATTCGATGCTGCTGCGCGATTAAATATAAAGAATTTTAGAGGTGTTTTTATGCGTGATCGATTACCGAAAAATCCAAATCTGAAAGAAACAGGTATTATTAATCTCGATAAAAGCTCTGGTCGTGGCACTCACTGGATTGCGTACGCGATTGATCCGCGTGGAATTATTTATTTCGATTCGTACGGACTGGCACCACCAAAAGAGTTTTTAAAATACGTTGATACAGTACAAAGTACTGCACTTCAGAGTATTCCAATCTGGTATTCAACGCTACCAACACAAAAAATAACCGACCCGCTGATATGTGGCCGTGAAGCACTAGCAGTACTTGATGCTGTATCAAGATCAACGAAACCACCTCATAAAACTGTACACGAATATACATTAAATAATCGCTAATCATATAATGGTAGATATTTACGGAAGATCAGCTAAAATCAGACCGCAACAAGCACCAGGTGAAGAATTACTCAAGCGAGTAACAAAACAGATCAACGACGAATTATCTGACCTGCTCAATCTTGCCAATGTTGATCCAAACGAACTTGTTGCATTTCAAAACCGTGAAGGAAAATTGAAGACGAGTAATCTTTCAATCAATGATATTATTATTCGTAATCGATTATCGCGAGAAGGTCTTGTTGCTGTATATGACAAAGACGGCAAACTTGTTCCTAGTGTTGTTACTCCGTCGTCGATCCGAGATAGCATAAGTGAACGAGTGTTAAAAGCCGGCGATATAATGAACGGCGTCACTAACATGAATAACAATAAAATTATTAATGTAGGAGAACCGACGGATAATCTCGACGCTGCAACGAAGAAATATGTAGACGATAACAATATTCCGATGACAACTTCGTTGTCGACGATCAATGATGGAATGACCGCATTTAGAACTGAATTTTTTAATCATGTACAACTGTTTATGAATTTTCGCAGAAACGTAAACAGAACCACTAATGAATTTTTTGGAAGTCCACCAACCGTTGACATAAATCTCAGAGATATAAATACGAGAATCACCGATATTGTCAGTGGAATTCCTAATATCATTCCAAAAACTAATCTGATTAAAATTCCACGCAAACAAATTAACAATATCGTGTACACAGTATCATCGGGATCATCAACGTGGACACCGCAAAATAACACAATCAAACATACCACAGAAGTAACCGGTGTGTACAGGCTGTCAGTGTTCAGCTCTGCAAAATTTATAATATTTACTACATTTTCATGGCGTTATTCAACCGATAATTTTTCTGGGACTGTATCTGTAGTGTTAAATAAAGATACCGAAGAAACGTTTATGGTGGCATCAGATGATAAAAAATTAATCTCGGCGTCCTACTGGTGGTGCATAGAATTTGTAGCTGAAACACCTCCGTTGTCTTAGACAACAACTAAAGTATAACGATAGACGTTCAGCGATACAGATACGATCAAGTAACAACATGGCAGAATAAATTAAAAACCATCATCGATAATTATACAGCAAAAATAAAGAAATCTCGTAGACGTGCTGTTGTCGTTGATATCATCGTTTATTCGGTTTCCGTGATTGTTGCTGGAACTGGCGTAGTATTATCAACGTTGACGATGACAGCGCCGATCGTTGTAACAATCATTGTTTCATCGTCAACCACGAACGCTGAAATATTTTATATTATCGCGAAAAAGATAAATACGTGTACAAATGAAAAATTGAACGAATACACGATGAAATTACACACAGCAAATACCGCATACTCTAAATTATCATTGATGATTTCTTCGTCGCTTAATGATGGAATAATATCTGACGAAGAATTCAGTATTATAATAAAGATCTACAATGAAGTATTTGATAAAAAAATTCCTGAACAGGATTTAAAACAATAATAGTATAATAATGTCAACGTTCGATCAGCGATCGCAACAATTACTACAACAGATCGTCACTAATACTGCTCCGGTAAGAACCACAATGATATCAGCGAGTTCAACTAGTCCTGAATTCAGTATTAATTTTCCAACTGCAATACCAGCTTCCGAGATAGCGCTAGCGCAATTACTGGTTTATTATAGTTGGCCCAATATTAGGTCAAAATCGTTTGGTGGAGTACAACCAAATAATTCATTAGTATTTGCAAATAAAAATAAACCCGATGGAACACCAGATTGGCAAGTAGTTAGTATTCCAACGGGCAGTTATCAAATAGAACAGATCAATGAAGAATTCCAGCGCAGAATTAAATCCATCACAGGAAAAGAATCAAAGATTGCCATTACTGTTCATGAGCCAACACTGTCTTCGGCCATCGAAATATTATCGCCAGATTACGCCGTGGATATATATCAAAGTTCGATTAGATCCGTGTTAGGATGGACAGATATTAAACCAACATATGAAGGTCCGCCACAACCATTACTAGATGAGTTTTTGACAACAGAACAAAAATTTATGAAGATACCCGAATACAGAAAAAAATATCCATGGGACGTTGATGAATATTTTATCGTGGACGAGCAAAAAATATTTTTATTACCAGATGTTTATCGGGTAGAAATTAAAAACAGAGGTTTACTTACTAGTCTTGAAGCTGATATGTTAATTGTACCAGTCATAGATGAATTTAATAGAATTCATGAACACGTAAAAAATTTAATTATTGATTTAACAAAAAATTACAACGACGACGTAGAAAAAATATCATTGATTCAATTAAGCATCTAAACGCAGTAATATCTGACTATACATATATGATACATGTGTTAGATGAAAATGCTAAATTTGCTGAAAAAGTATTTATTAAAAATTATGGTAGTGATAATTTGATTTCATGTTACGATAAAAAAATAAGATTAAAAGAAATTCAAGATAATATCCCAAAAATTGAATTTAACATCGCAGATATGTTTTCAGCGATTCTTGAGTCGTGGAGAAAAATAAACCCACCAGCAAGTATTCTCCGATATAATAAAGATCCGTATGGTGGCGGCCGTCACATTTCACCGAACATCGTCGCAATCACATCAACGATCACGGTGAATTTAGTATGTGATGTTATCGACGGCAGTTATCAGGTTGACACTGAAAAATCCAAACAGGCCCAGCAGGGACACATTCTGTATTCATTTACACCTCAAGTCCCCCCAGGCTATTTGATTGTCTCAGAACCAATCAATGTTGTTTATCTAAAATGTCATAGTCGTCTTTTATCACGGATACATTTTAAACTTACTGACCAGTCTGGCCACTTGCTCGATCTGAGGCCAGAGTCGTTAAATATACTGTATGTACGCTCATAGAGCGTCATCGTAATGACTTAGTCATCAACGTCATCGTAGTCCGTGATTACATCACGGCGGAAAACACCAAGCAAAAAACAAAAAAAAATCAAATAATTAGTTTTTTTACCCCGTGATATAATCACGGATTATTATTCTGGTACAACACTATTAGTTTCATCGTCAGTGACGTTGTCACTGGTGACGGAGTCACCACGGTCAGAGTCACACTCGTCTTTATCTTTAGCCAGTAACTCTTCCGTCATCGACATGATATCTCTTAGCTGTTTTATACGAGCGTGTACAATTCTTTTCGTTTCGTATTCGTGAGATAATTCTGACCTAACCTTTTCGATGGCCCGTGAAAGAGGAACAAATAATTTCACTTGCGTATCCGTGATTGCTGCCAGCGATCGTAACATCGCCTGTTGGATTAACTTTATGAATCTATAATCGGAGGGCAGCTTATATCTATTTTCTGACTTTCTAAATTGCAATGATTCAAAATCACTCATTATTTTTTCAGGATCAAGCTCATCAGATATTTTTATACGGCTGTGTTGTAATTGCTTAATAGCAGCAATAATTGATGTGATGTTTTCGTGGTTCATTATTTTTTATATTATAAATTATTTGTTTAATATAAATTCCAGAACGAAAAAATAAATATTTCTGAATAAATATTTATAAAAAATAAAATATTTTAGAAAATCTGACTATATTCAACGATTTTGATGGGTATATTACTCGAAAACTTAAAAGATATGATCAAAATTGCAACGTTGTCCGGATATATTACTCGAAAACTTAAAAACTATGATTAAAATTATGGTTTTGTTGGGTATAATACCCCTAAAATTCAGAAAATCCGACCGAATTTCATGAAAAAGTTTATTATAATAAAAATATTTCTGAATCAGATAAAAATATAAATATATTTTTGAATCAGAATAAAAGTAAACATATTTCTGAATAAATATTTCAGAATAAATATTTCTGAACGAAAAAATATATATTTCTGAATCAGAATAAAAATAAAAATATTTCTGAATCAGATAAAATAAATATATATTTCTGAATCAGATAAAAGTAAAAATATATTCTGAATCAAATAAATATAAAAATATTTCTGAAATCAGATAAACATAAAAAATATTTCTGAATCAGATAAATATAAAAATATATTTCTGAATCAGATAAATATAAAAATATATTTCTGAATCAGATAAACATAAAAAATATTTCTGAATCAGATAAATATAAAAATATATTTCTGAATCAGATAAATATAAAAACATATTTCTGAATCAGATAAACATAAAAAATATTTCTGAATCGGATAAATATAAAAATACATTTCTGAATCAGATAAATATAAAAATATATTTCTGAATCAGATAAATATATATTTCTGAATCAGATAAATATAAAAATATATTTCTGAATCAGATAAATATATATTTCTGAATCAGATAAATATAAAAATACATTTTTGAATCAGATAAATATAAAAATATATTTTTGAATCAAAATAAAAGTAAAAATATATTTCTGAATCAGATAAATATAAATATATATTTCTGAATCAGATATATTCTGAATCAGATTAAAGTAAAAATATATGTTTGAATCAAATAAATATAAAAATATATTCTGAATCAGATAAAAATAAAAATATTTTTGAATCAGATAAAAATAAAAATATATTTTTGAATCAGATAAATATAAATCAGATTTCTGAATCAGATAAATATGTATTTCTGAATCAGATGAATATATATTTCTGAATCAAAATAAAAGTAAAAATATATTTCTGGATCAGATGAATATAAATATATATTTCTGAATCAGATATATTCTGAATCAGATTAAAGTAAAAATATATGTTTGAATCAAATAAATATAAAAATATATTCTGAATCAGATAAAAATAAAAATATTTTTGAATCAGATAAAAGTAAAAATATATTTTTGAATCAGATAAAAGTAAAAATATATTTTTGAATCAGATAAAAGTAAAAATATATTCTGAATCAGATAAATATAAAATATATTTTTGAATAAAAATAAACAACAGCAATGATGTTCAGTCTACCATTCCACTGGGTCCCTTCTGCCGGTAAAGCCTTTACCAATAAGATCCTAAGAGTCCTTGTTTTATTTTTTTTTATTTGGTAAAGACCTTTCTTATGGCCCACAGGCACTCTTTCATTGGTTAAGATCTCTCTTATGGTCCAGAGGCACCTTATTGAGACTTTTTGGTCCGGCGGACATTCTTTCTGAATGCCCCTATGTGGGTACCCTTCAGTGAGGTCACAAGTTCACATCACCCTGCTGTTTATTTTAGGGGCGCAAGCACATGTAACCCAACCCCCCATCAAACCCCGGGCTAAATGCAAAACTGCACTCGCCACATTGTTTGACGTTGGCGAGGGTTACATGGGGCTTTTGCCTACGCCCCCAATTATTAAGTAAATAATAATTATTAAAGAAATGGCATCTTAACGCCACCCAGGACATATGTCCGATACGGGGAATCGAACCCTAGACCTCTGGTCTAGGCCTCGAGTACGAGAGCCAGACGCACTAACCACTAGACCATGAGTTCCACTTACAAATATACGTTTCAAAAATAAATATATAGTTACCTAGCCCTGACTCTGTCACTGCAGATTCTGAATAAAATATAAAATAAATCACGAAATCTGCAATCTTACACATTTCAGCCATTTCTGCCCTGATTAAAAATACTGTATTATCAAGCTAGCCAGAACTGTGCTAGTAAATGCGCTGGATCGATATATTCCAGTTCTTTCCACATGCTATAGCCTAAACAAAGAAAAATCGATAATGACTACCGCACACACGGCTTGTGTAAAATCTACTATAGCGCGGTTCGTTGTGATTTTATTCCGTGATTTCAGTATCATCTTGACAACGTCAAAGAATAAAATCACGGAATTCAGATTTTTGTGTTTGATTATATGAAATATGTAGATATCTCAGACTTCAGTGTTTGAGGGATTGGACGTATATATTACTGAATATAAAATGTGTGTCATGTACGCAATAACAAAAGGGAGACAACTGCTTGATTACTCTATCATCGATGACGGAGTTATCTCCCTTCAATGTGCATACTGGAACGTGATCTTTTGTTCAAATGTTTTCGAAAATGCTGATCTTCTAAAATTATCCGCCAAATATTGTAACGAATACGGGGTGATACCAAAATATTTACCAGATGCGTTTATATAATTAAAAATTATCTCTTCTCTAGTCTCTGTATTTGTGGATATAGCAGCTCTCTTTTCAAACATTTTGCATCTTCCAGTATTTCCTATCTTACAATTCTGACTTTGTGTAACAGCCCGCAAGTTAGATAAATTATTATCTTTCGGGTTTGAATTTATGTGATCAATCACAAATCCATCTTCGATGACCCCATAATAACACTCGTACAGAAATCTATGTGCGTAATATTTTTTTTCCCAGCACCAAACATGATATACCCAGTATTAATAACAAAACCGACTGGTTTTTTCAATCTGCAGTTTCTGATGACACCATCACGAGATGCTTCATAATTTTTAATGATGGGATGTTTCACAAATTCATTTTGCTCCATTTATATAGCAATACTATTTGTCTAAATGATTATTTTGAAAATCTGGCCAGATAGTCTTCAGCGGTTTTAATGGGAGATTCATTAATATATTTCTTATCATAATATCGTTTCAACTCTCTGTATCTATTACCACCGCATTGCACACATAACCGTGTTTCTCCTCTGACCCCAACACCGCATCGTAAACACGGTTTCGATCCTAGACTACCTTTGCGAAAACTTTGCATATGTTGACCACAGAATTCATTTACGCATGATTTATTACAAGGAGTTGAATAACCAATCATGAGCCACCTGCATTTATTGTTTGTTTGAATCATTATATATATATAATTAAAATTTAATTAAACATATATTTGTCTTAATTATAGTATGGAGGAATTTGAGAGATTATCCGCAATTGAACCTTCCAGAGCAAGATTTGATCTTGACAAACTACCAAAATCTAAATTTAATTTTTCGATGCAAGATCTGGATTTGATAAATAGAGATATAATCGATCGTATCCGTGAAGCCAAGAAAGAATTTCGCAACGATGGTGCGGCTCATACTTGGTCGACATTCAGGATTATGAATACCATTGATGCTAGAATGCGTGACGAACGAGGTAGAAATATTATCAACTATCTCGACAATCAGCGATATATTATTCTAGTAAAATGTAATGTGCAGACAGATGATGACACTTGGATTATCCGTGATAAACGTGACCCTGTACGGCTTCATACTGGAAATAATACTGTTACATTAAATAAAAAATCCAAACCAGGAACATTGAGTGGTATTGATAAACCGTATTATGAACGAGCATGTCCTGTAACCGCAGTTGTTTATGCGATATATCCGTTAAATGATAAACCTAGCGTTAATAATCTCAAACCAATGAAATTTTCCTCATTGACTTTGTCAAGAGGACTAAACTGCGTAGCTGAGCGAGTTATAGAAGATTTGTCAAAAGCAATACGCGGAAACGGTTTAACGAATCTAAGACGTAAAAAAATAAATGCTTGGGCAGAAACAGTTAAAGATACCGGAGCATCTATCAGCGACGTTGCTAAGCTAGAAAAGAAATTGAGATTTCCAATAGCAGTAAAAACACTAACCGGAGAGATTTTGTACGAACCGAAATATACAAAAAATGGAACCCCTATAACAATCATTGATCATAACGCACATGCATGGACTGTGACAGTAACAATATTTCCACGGGATAGAACCGTTAAATTTTATGACGATTATATATTTGACGTTATCAGTGATATTAGTAAGAGTGACCCTGTATCTGTCTGGTTATTTCAAAGTTCAGATTCGTATTACGATCAATTTGTAAGGCCTAACGGAGAAATTTACCGTAAAGAATCTCTTCATGAAGAAATGAAGAATCTTGCATTGAAATTTAATTCTGATAGCGTCGAAGTTGAACGATTATTGAATATTTGTTTTACAGTTCCATCAGTTGCGGCTCACTTTGCTCAAAAGAAAAAATCATGGAAACCGACATGATTAGAATTTCTTGAAGACATCCAGCACAGTTGTGTCGAATACGGACACGGCGGATTATGGAATACCAAATATGATTATAGCAATATTATATCGGTTGATATGGTAGCGTGTTATCCTGGGAGTTTTCTTGGATACGGAAAATGTTCTGAATACTTCAAAAGATTCCGATATCCCACACACGAGATGACCAGAGTTGCGATAAATGGACTCTTATCAAATTTTGACCTAACTGGATTTGCTTGTATAGAGTCATTCGAGTTTGCGAATAATCTGCATCCGATTATTTATGTTTGGTTTGGAAGACATTTCTCAGAAAAATATTGGTTAAGTTTGGTTACCACAGCAAAAGAAATATTCCCTGACAGTGTCAGGGGATGAAAATCTTGATATGATTGATTATGAAAATAAAGTTGCAAAAGATCTTGGTAGGAAACTAATTGGTAAGTTTACTCAAAGAGGATCAAATGATCATGAACGAATGTGTACAAGATTAATTATGGATGATGCTGAACTCGATTTTATAATTACTGATACAACGGAAAAAAACACATTTATGAGTCGGAGTAATGCTTATTTATCAGACGGGTCTAAATTAGGTACAATCGTGAGTTATATTAATGGTGAGTCACCGCAATTTACTTATTTAAGATCTTCTATGCTCGTTTACGTTTCGATAAATTTATTATTGATGATAAATAGATTTCCTCGTTAAGCTGTCAGAGTTGCCACGGATTCATTTTATATAAATAAAGCGTATTTAGATTTGCTAAAACCGCTACTCGGTAATGGTGAAGGGGATCATGGAAAATAAAACAAGAAAATATACTTGATTATTCAGAATCTGCAGAAGTTGAAATCAGGGAAATACATTACAGCAATCATAATCAAATATTGAAATCATCGGCACCATCTGTGTTTGATCCTGTGGCCAGACATAAAACCGTTTATCTCAATGGGCCTGGAGGTTCTGGAAAAACAACACGTGCCATTGAATTATTTCGCCGTAACGATGTCACGGGTTTGAAGAGCTCCGTTGATATGATTGTGCTGACACCTACACATAGACTAGCCAGAGAAATAAATGAACGAGGAGTAAAATCTCAAACTTATCATGGTTTCTTCAGATGGTGCGGGAATACGTGGACACCTGAGCGAATGGGTGAGAAATATATACCCCGGATTATCATCTGGGATGAAATTTGTACAGTATCGTTAGAAACATTAAAAATATTTCTCGACTGGTTACTGACAAAAAATACTGCTGTGGTTATGTGTGGCGATCATGGTCAACCACCACATTTCGTTGGGCAGTCTCCACATGAGTAGTTAAAATCATTTGTGGATTATTATGAAGAAATAAATGATGATCATAGAGCTATTGATGAACCTCTGAAAGAATTTAAAAGATTAATCAGACTACAGCCAGATAGAATACAATGTGAGTTAATGAGTGAAATAATTCCGGAAACTCCTGTGAACGATTTTTGGAATTGATGGAGACCAAATGATTTAATAGTTGCAAGTAGAAAAATAGTTCGTGATGAATTGCAAGAGAAATTATTTCTGTTACATAAAATATTTTTTAAAATCTACCCGTACCATTGCGTTATCGCCCAGCAGATACTCGACAACAGAATATTGAAGTTGAAATTCCAGGAACAAATGAAAAACAAAATCTTGTATTGAATGATATTGTTTTGGTTGATGTTGATGTTGTTGAGAGCGCGTTGATCATGGATAAAACTCCATGGAAATTAGGATATGCTATAACGATTCGTTCGTTACAAGGACTAACTATTACTGATACAAATGTCTGGACTGTCGATGATAGAATCGAATGGTCAAATTTAGTTTATCTCGCAGTGTCTCGAGTCAGAAGAATATCTCAACTACAAAGGGTTATTATGAATTTTACAGAAAATAATAATCAAACTGCTAGCGACACCGAAGGTGTTGGCGTAATAAGAAAAAACCCATTTGGTTATAAGCAATGTGACAAAAAAAATTATCGCGACTTTGATATTGATACTGAATTAATTATGACACTAAAACAAGACAGAATAATCATTGTGCAAGTTGTAACTGCAATATGCTATGGGAGTATACGAGTAATAATCCAAGACAGTTCACCGTAGACAGAATTAATAGTAGTATCGGTCACACACGCGAAAATGTGATGCTGACCTGTCTTGAATGTAATCGACGTAGGGGTGCTAGTTTACAAAAGTGAACGAGGTGGTAACTGCGTGTCTTCAGGAATTACTTGTAATTGTTCACGTACAAATCCACGTTGAGGAGCAGTTGAATCCAGTCTGTATATTGCGAGTCTACCAGTGGATCTAACCACGCTAGAAATTTTATGTGTGGTCACACTCCAGATAGGATCAGTTGCTCTTTTTTTTACCCCTTTCAAGTTCACCAGGTTCATATAAATGCCTGACAGTCACATTACCTAACACTGGCTGTTTTGAAACAGTCACGTCGTTGTCCGTAGCCATCGCTACGGGGTATATGTTTCTTTGTAATTGCATTAATAGGTTTCATAGATGTTGCGCGAGTAATTTCATTATTTAACGCAGCTATCACACTTGGTAACCTTGCAACCCATTCACGAGATCTCATGTCGCTCTGAATTATTTCCTCTGCATACTGGTATCCAAATAACTGCTCAGCGAGTGTTCGATTAAATCGTTCAACTATTGCCTGATCGCGATGAATTGCGATGTGTCCTCGTTCGATTTTGACTTTATGCTTTTTCATCAGCGATGATACTGTACCAAGAAATTCTTTGCCAGGATCAACTTGTAGCAACTGTGGCCATCGCAAAGGTCCTCGTTGATAAATTCTTTCAAACGCAGATGCAACTTCAGATGTTGTTTTTGTTGATAATGGTTCAGATTCTTTATATTTACTTGCAACATCAACGACAGTTAACGCGTATTTGTATGTGCGTGATTGACGTTCACGTGTTTAAATAGTATCGTGAGGTAAAAACAAAATGTCTGCTTGATGAACTTCATTGGGAACGCTGACATCAAAATATGCGTACTGAATTTTTTTAGGTGGACGTAGATAGATTTGCCATATTGCCTGTCGTGCTAACCACGCTGCAGCAACAGCACGTGAGACTTTTGCTGCTTCAGCAAGTTTACTAATCGCTGCTTTGCCCTTCCAATATCCTCTTGGGCTATAATAAATGGACTCCATTATAATAATTATATAATTAATTACCCAGCCCCTAGCATTATTTTACCTTTCATAGAAGATTTCACTAGAAAACTAGCGAGTTTTTCTCTGAGAGATTTATCAGGTATAGAATTTAACGCATGAATCAGTTTCACATCTGCAAGATGCCGTTGTTGTAAATCCTTGCTTTTATACGCAACATTATGAACGTGACACGCTTGATCAATCTTATTTATTGGATACTCTCCTGGTCTTGGTTGATCTCGTTCGTCAAGTCGGATATCAAGTCGAGTTCCAGGACCACAATAATTATATCCTGGTAAGTGTTTTTCTCCGGGATACTTTGCCCACGGAGTCCCAGGTAATTTTTCCAACGAAGCAGCGATATCACCTCCTGTCTTTGTGTTTGAAATAAATTTATATTTTTTTGTACCACACTTTTCACACTTACCTATCAGTGCGCGTTTTTTATTTTTTGTTATTATTGTTGTTAATCCAACGGTGGGGGTGGGTGCCTTGCATCGAACACAATATAGATTCATATTATTTATTATTATGGATATAATTGACTTTTGGGCGACACGAAAACAAGAGCCAGTCAAGCATCACCCAGCGCTACCGAATTCTATTAGAATGATAATAATTGGTCCATCTGGAAGTGGTAAGACGCAATTATTGCTTAATCTGATAATGAGATGGCTTAAGTGGGATAAATTATATTTAGTAGCACCATCCGCGGATGATCAACGATGCTATGAGGTGCTTAAGATTTTAATGCAAATGAAAAGTTGCTGGATGAAGACGGTAATGATATTATTGATTTTACTACCAGTATTGATGAAGCGCCATCTGTAGATGATCTTGATGGACTTATTAATAATTTAGCAGTGTACGACGAGGTCATGCTGGACAAGCAATCAAATCAAGCTCGGATATTTTCCAGAGGTAGACAGAAAAATACAGACGTGAGTTATGTTACCCAGCGGTATACACAAATTCCAAAAGTGATCAGAGATAACTGTAATATTTTAGTTGTATTTAACGGAGTTGATAATCATACGCTGCAAAATATTTATTATACTTGGTGTTCAGGGGACATGGATATGATTAAGTTCAAAAACCTTTTTTCAAAAGCACAAGCTACTCCGTTTGGTTTTATAACAATAAATTTGCATGATCCTAGGTCGAGATATCGTAACGGACTTGATCAAATATTTGGATAAAAATCCACAGCAGCAGAGAGGGTGGACTGACAAAAATGACACGCACGAGCACATAAACGAACACGCATAGCATTTACAAACGCAGGTGTCACGAACGAGTAACAGCGTAAATAACCCCCGTAGCGATGCTACGGTGAGAGAATCTCAATTCGGTTAAAGGTTGTGGTTTAGAGTTATTGACCTTATATTTTTGCTTTATTTAGTATGATTTCATGTTTAAATATATTTGTTCGAAAACTAAATTGTAGGGTTCACCCTTTCTGCTTCTAAACCAGTATTCCGGTAATACTTCGCACATCTAATATTTACCATGATAACATGTCTAAAATATAGATATGGGCCAGATATGTATTTGGCCTTAAAGGGCCATTTTGAGGATCTCTTAGCGGCATGAAATTACCAAAATGGATAGTATTTTTATATAGAGTGAAGTATAGTCCTCAATGAATGTACTACCAAGCATGTTTGGAGTTGGATGGGTTATTTATGTGCATATACACTTAATAGGCTGCGGTTCAAGGTCCATCTTTCTTCCGGGTAGCGTATCTGATCGAACAAAATTAAGCATACCACCATTCTGCGAACAGTGTGTAAACGTGATAAACAAATTCCTCTCTTTTTAACATCGAGGTCTGGATTTGGATAGAGACGGACGGATATAGAACTAAAACCCAGGTAAAACTTTATGTACGCCAATAGCTATCTACAGAGGCGGATCCAATAAAATCGTTTTTTCCTCGGAGTGATGGGGACACAAACAAGTAGGCAAGAGGTCAGTGGGATGGAGTCCAGGGGGGCGAAGCCTAAGGATGACACAGCATTTTAAGCGTTACCAGGGCATGATATTAACATTTAACTATAATGAAAATTTCCTATTATAAACGATCCTGTTATTTTGCTCTCGGTTTATTGGAGGAGGAGTGCCGCTGGCTTCCTTCTCACGAGATCCACCCCTGATCGAGGTTTCTATGTTTCTTAAATCAACAATCTATCATTTATATAATTATATAAATTTTGTTTCACTCCTTACGCTTGTTAAGCCTGGGACTCAACTATGGCAAATGTTATAATCGAAAGTAGAAATATGATCTATGACAAGGATGGCTTATCGTGTGCACGGGTGACCTATGTGAGGCAATTGAATTTACTTTTCAGTATTTAAAAACAGTAACTGAATCTCATGTTAATTAATGATTACACTGTTCACGTCCGGTCTTTTGTCTTCCCTTGTTCTAACCACCGTGCATCTCGTTGGCTCGATTTCAAAAGATATGAAATATCAGTGGAACGGATAAATAAATCCTCAAATAAAACTTGAACTTCGATTAAAAAAGTTATATAACGACGAACAAGAATCTGTTCCCAGTATACCGTTCTGGTCAATATCAAATCACCTGTCAAAACTGAAAGAGAGTAGAAGAATTTTTACTTCTAATATTTTAAGACACCTTATTCGGAACACTTGGATTTGGCAAAAGAATCAACAAACATCTGAAATATGAAGAACAGAACCGTTGAAGGTTTCAAAATTTTAAATAAAATCTGTCCAGCATACTTAAATAAAATGGTATTTTAAACAAAACTCTTACTCTTTAGGTTCTCAAATACCATGGAAATAACAATGAAAGAACATTCAGATTTGGGATACACTTTATTAAGCTTGCATGCACATCGGATTTTATTAATGTTTCTGTTTCTAGTCTTTTATAGTTGGTTATAGATTTTTAGTTAACTTAAATGTTGTTTTATGTTCATTGCAAGGAATCCTCACCCCTATTAGATAATAATTGCTCTTGTTCAGTTCTGCCGGATGTGTAATATATCTAGTTCTCAGTTTTCAGTTCTTTTCTCTGGCTTATAGCTGTTAGCTGACTGAATCGGTGTTACATGCACTCGTGCGAGTGTGTCTGCTACGTTTACCCACGGACCTGGGTTCGAATCTCCATAGAGTACGAATTAAAAATTCTCTAACTTGTATGATAGTATTATTTGTATTACATATATATATATATAACATTGTTTAGGATATCTGTCTTCTGGCACCCCACATCTTAACTGTAAATCGCAGCATTGTTTAGGATATCTGTCTTCTGGCATTTTTAGAACTCTAAGCCAATATTTCAAAATACATTCATTTTATATTTTATACCCTGCATACTAATTATTCCTAATTCGTTATGTACGAATGCATTTGGTGTAGGCTTAGATGTACCAAGAATATATTTATAAACTTTCAAATGAGCGTTTCAAATATCGTTGACATCGTAAAATCCCCAAACCTCAGCCACATAATTAAGGATGGGGGCTATCTTTGTGTCAAACAGATGAAGCAATCCAGTGACTGGTAATCTACCAAATTTTGAAAGACTTTGCTTCCAAATATGCATAGCCTTCGTCGCCTGCAA
>JAECUM010011469.1:0-66389 GCA_016617855.1 Megalonaias nervosa | reverse complement strand
ATATATATATATATATATATATATACAGACAGATAGATAGTATATGGGGGGGGGAGTCTGCACACGAATGTCTATATATGGCGACCAGCATGGGTCATGGAGTAAGAACATGGGGCAATACCACTGACATACAGGGAACAACAAACTTTCTCAGACACTCACATTGGTCGAACGCGAGTCTCGAACCCGCGCGGACAGAGGTGAGATGCCAGTGATCGGTAAAGGTGAGCGTTTTAGACAACTGAGACACCCGGGTGGACGGGCGGGTGGGCACACACACACACAGACAGATATAAATACATACATACATATATACTATTTTGACTGTATGGTCTTAAACTAATTTATACAAAAGAGCGGAAACTGACAAGTTTGGTAAAATTCAACAAATAATTTATTTTCTTTGAATACAAAGTGAAAATGTGAAAGAACTTACAGTATTGCAAATTAAATCCCCAAAAATCCTAGAATTTCTAACGCAAGTCCTAATCATCAAAGTTCTGAATAAATTTTAGTGGTATTCCAAAATATATCCAACGTTGGAAGTGTTGATGTGCCTATGATGGCCTATGTCGCAGTGACGTGCCAACGATCTTTTGCTGAATCACAATAAATACAATCTAAGCATATCCCTATTTGCATTTCACTATAAATCCAAGTCTCTATTTCCAAGAATGTTATTTGTGAGCAATTTCTTTTTCCGGAGAAGAATAACTTAAATTACATAATCTGAATCAATAAATTAAAGCCCAAATGAAAAACTGGACACAACAATAATACAACTGATTCTGCTCAGATCTTACAGCACGAATGAATAATTAATTTCTAGATAAACAAGATTATTTAGTCCTCTACTTGACCTCAGGTCACAATTAGCATTTTCTGAAACAAAAACTATTACCTTATGGAAAATTTAATTCTGGAAACTTCCAAATGTTTACAAGATACAATCTTAGTTATAATTAGAGGGTCTGTTACTAAAATTATAATATATGATGTAGTTAACAACAGGTAGATCCGGCATTTCATGGGGAATTTCAAAGTTCTGGACTCAGATTCAAATAAACATATTGATTACAAAACCAAAAATAAATGATTCTGGTCAGGTAGTCAATGAACTTGATTTTGGACAAGGTCAAATCCAGAATACAATTATCCATAGTATATAAGGACTAAAAACCTAACAAACGATAAAAATTAAATATACATAACAATAGATACATACATACATACGTGCGTACGTACATCTAAAGTTCCCATAAGACATCGCTGACGCCAACTTTAGACCCAACACTGTACTGTGGTCAAGAGGCACCAAGCAAGTGATTTTGTTGCAGCTGATAGTGCTATAGGAATCAAGAATGGAGTATACCAGAGGAGGAAATTGACCAAGTATCACCTATATATTTAAGAGTGTCATAAGAAATGAAGGAAGGCCTTGAATCTACCAGTAAAAATAGGATGCCATAGCTTTTCAGCACAGACCTTTTTTGCACGCCTTGGGAGTCATCGGGATTACAGGACCTAGCCACTGGAACTAAGTTGCCAAACAGGTTGAGGAAACCTCACGTTGAATTTGGTGTGAGAAGAGTGATGGAAAAGCTAATCGATTCCAGACTGAGCCTGACCAACTCAGTCGATACACACCCGGAGAGCGCCGTTGGTCATGGCTGAAACGCTCAAGGAAAGAGGATCCACGCTTGATATCGGAACCATTCACAATGCATATATAGTTGGAAACCCACTGACTATTAGAAAAGCATAATTAGCAGCCTTGAACAGAATGGTGTCAGCAATAAGAAACATCTGTCAAATACTGCTGAACCTACGAATGATGACCTAGCAAGCCAAATCATGTCTCCCGTGAAGGAGAAACCTACACCTTCGCTATTGACATATATATTGTGACATCCCCCCCCCCCCAAGGTCGTGCGAGAGCGGGGAATGATGATCAGCCAAATGGCCAGACCACGGAAATGAACACGCCTGATCAACGTACGAGTCTGAATAACTTACCCATCTAAAGTCTGCAGTTGAGGCAAGACGGGTAAAGACGAGAGAAAGCTTAAAATTCACCATACCAGTATGGTATGTACTCCGATCCTGAATTAAGTTTAATGCACAGGACAACCCGACGAGATAAAGGTGGGAATGAACTAGGATACACACAATTGTGTCAAGCACCTGCAAGTGCAAGTGGATGGAAACGAGTTTAGCGATAAGGTGGAAACTACATTGATATATCCTCAGGTGGATTTGAGCGGGTGACTGGAGTTAGATACTCAGGAAATGGCTACAATAGAAAGTGCTAGTCAACAGAAGGCAATAGTAAAATGGCCTGTGCGTTCAGACAAACGCCATGGAGAAAATATTATGAGGATGTAGACCAACTACTGGAAGTAACACAGGTAGAAAGTGTTGACATAAAGGCAGAAACAATGGTCATCATTGTTTACATATGGGGAAGGCGGAGGATCCAGAGAAAGCTGGGTTGAGTGACATCAGAGATTACGTACATGAAAGCTAAAGACGCTACACAGAGATAGCACATAAAGAAGAGCGTATGCAGAAGACAGCTCAATTCGCTGCCAATCCATTTAGCTTTGTCCAAAACCTACTAGAAAATTAAAGGCTAGGGAGGCTTAAATGACCGAATGACGTAGAAGAACACTTAAGATGACTCCCCCAGTGACTCAGATAGAGAGACATAACTACTTTGGAGAGCAGCTACTATTAATAAACGTAGAACCAGCAGTCCCAGTTGACACTTAAAAACTTATACTGCAAGACGTGAAGGATAGTGTAAAGAGTGAAGGGCTTACATGAGATCCAGGACCAAACTGACAAGGTTGACAAATAGTTTCCAAAACTTACCAGGAGACATTGGAAGCTAACAAAAGTCATATGGAGAAGAGACAAGTTGACAGAGAGGTGATTGATTGCAGTGGGTTCCTTTATTCCGAAGGAAAAGAATTCTTAAGGAGCCAAGCAATTCAGGACAATATCACTTCCAAATGTGGAATGGAAGATATGCATAGCCATAACTGCCTGGCGTTTGATAAAATACATGCTATAGAAGAAGTACATCGATAATTCAGCAAAGAAATGTGGAGTTCCAGGAGTATATGGTAACCTGGAGAATACACGTCTCTCAACCAAGATCGTTATTGATATTGTTATTGTTAGATCTCACCAACGCATATGGCAGTATTCCACTAGTTGGTGAACTTTACCCAAGAGAATTATCAAGTACCAGAGAAGTTAACAGACATGTTTCAATGACACCTTGACAATTTCAAAATACCCTTCACTGTGTCAGACTACACAACAGCATGGCAAATATTAGAAGTTATCATCATAACAGGTTGTACTATTTTGATCATACTATTTTAAGCCTCACTGAAACTCTTTGTGAAGTTAGCAGAGAACATTAGTCGAGGGTCAATTATGTCCTCTGGAGTTTGGCATCCTCCTACAGGAGCCTTCCAGGATGATATGAAAATTACTTTCCAGTCAGTACCAAATGGTAGATGGATGATAGAAGATCTTCGAGAATTGATTGACTTGGCAAGTATAAAGTTAAAGTGATCAAAGTCACAAAGTCTAGTCCTGAAGAAAGGGAAGGTACAAGACAGATACATATTCAAGGTAGAGGAGGAAGTGACACTAACACTAAGTGAGCAACTAGTTAAGAATCAAGTGGTTTAGGACTTGAAAGAACCTGAGTGTGCCAGACATGAAGTGACAAGCTAAGACTAGATGGAATCCATTGACATGAGTGGGCTACCTAGGAAGAACAAGGCCTGGTGTTAACAAAACATGGTATTCTACCAAGAATCCCTTTGGCCTCTTCCAGTGTACCAAGTTACAATGATGGCTACTGAAGCATTTGAGAGAATATTCAGTACATATCCGTGATGTTGGATGTGAGGGCGAAAGAAATTCATTAGTATTAGCTTTACAGTACAAGCAGCAGTCTTCAGTTACCACTATCTCCAGTAACAGAGGAGTTCAAGGTGACCAAGCCAGGCAGGTGATTATTTGAAATAAAAAGATGAGATAGGCAGCAGTGGAGTTACAGACAGGAAGAAAGTGGATAGCATCAAAGGCAGTTGAAGAGGCAGAATCCAGACTGAGACAAAATGGCACAGCAGACAGAGTTGCAACAGTACGTTTCGGACAGGGAAGTATGAAAAGATCTACATGGCTAGTAGCAAGCGTAAACGAGAAGCATGTCATGGTCCAGAAATATGTCCGTCTTGCAGAAGAGGAAGACAGGCAAGTTAAAGCTGTCAGCATGAAGAAGCAGGAGAACTGGGTATGCTGGGAAGCTGTGCATAACAGGATACTGTCTTGGAGTGACATCTGGAGAGTTCATGCCCAGAAAATCATTTTCCTTTTGCACTTTGAGTATGATGTTCTCCCTATACTAACAAACCTTAAGGCATCGGGACTAACTGAGGACCTAAACTGATAATTTGTGGGAGACTAGCATATTTAAAGCACACTGTCTTCCCTAAATGTAACTGTGACAGCTGGTTGGCATTTTTGGCTTCCCGACTGAGTGCTTGCGAGACTGCTGCCAGACATAGCCAGTATAAGCATCGAGTGAGAAGCAGACACAACTGCATGAGGTTCATGAGAGATATTGACAACAGTACAGGACTGGGAAATGGTAGCAGATATAGACAGACTTCTGAAATTTTTCACAAGGGACATTGGTGACACCAACTTAGATCTTATATTGTGCAGTGATCATGAGACACTAGGCAGGTGACTTTTTTATATTTGACAGTGGAGAGGAAATTGGCCAAGTATCTACCACTTACCACCTGTATAAGTAGAAAGGATGAAGTCTGCAATCTGGTGAAATTGGATGCCATGGCTTTGCAGCAGACCTTTTGGCATGTCTTGGGATTCGTCAGGATTATAGGACTTTGCCACAGAAACACAGCTGCCAAGTTTGGCAAAACAGGCTGAAGAAGCCTCTGATTGGATTTGGCTTAGAAGTGAGAAGTGAAACTAGTTGGTGCCAGGCTGAGTCTGCATTGTGGGTTAGCACCAAATGCACAAGGATATGGTATCCCCTCTTGCTGACAGAACTAATCACAGTACAGATATATATATATATATATATATATATATATATATATATATATATATATATATATATATATATGAATAACAGATCACACATCACACATGCAACACAGAAAATGTGATCTACCTCATTACATGCAAGGAGTGCAGCTCTCAATATGTTGGAGAAACACGGAAATTAAACATTACAATGAATCTCCGCAGATAAGAACAGCAAACCAATAAAGTGGGAAGAAGCCCAGTGGCAGAACATTTCTCTTCTCTAGGATGTACTTTCAATGATATAATCGTGACTGTGATTGCCCATAACTCAAAATGGAGCACAGAGAATAGGAAATCCAAAGAAACTTACTGGATTTACCAGCTGCATACACTCAAATCCAGTGGTTAAAATCAGGAAGAATAAAAACGGACATTTGTCAATGCATAGGTTACCAGGAAATTACAGTTTAACAAAATCAGGTTTTCAAACCATTTATTTTCCTTCTCCAACGCATGGTCTTAACTATCATTTTTATATAAAAGTGTCCAAAAAATTTATAAAAAAATGCATTTCTGAAGCTATCATATGCTACCAACTCAATGATGCAATAGTGCTTTAGAACGTAACTTCATGCAAGTTTTAACAGCCAGCACATCAAACTATTATATCCAGGATGGAAATATTACATCAGGGATGGAAAGTTTTGCTGACCTACTAAAGCAGATGAATGGAGTCAGTTGTTATCCATTCCTGCCATACTATCACTTAAAAGTAACACTCAACACCGTTCAACCTTTAGTTTGTATTTAATTGTATTTATCTACAGCAAACACAATGTGACTTTGTATAGTACTAGCATGTTTGTGTTTTGTTATGTTGCCATTTGTATAATTTACCTTTTCTTGCTTTTTGCCCTTGAAAAAGGAATCAGTATATTTTGAAAGCGCTTGGGCTTCTGTCACACCAGTTTTGCACTGTTGTTTGTCAGTTTTTCTGTCATATATGTATGTGTGTCTTTGTGAGTGTACAAGATTTCCCTCTGTTTCTGTGTATTATTTCTAAACTTATTACTTTTTTTTCTCATGTTGTTGTCCTTTGATACATTATTCTAAGAATCAGCATACAAATTTTTGGAACTAAACAGAAATAGTACTGCCATATTTTCATGCATAAAATCTTAAATTGTCTCCTTCATCATACAAAAAAGCATCACTAAAAGCAAAAGCAATAACCACAAGAGACACCATAACAGGCTCTTAAGTTAATTGATATAATGTATTTAGTTATCACATATACTCAACTGGGAACTATCTCACACTTGAAATAAATGATCATTTCAATGGGCTTTTCATTCACATAAAAACATTTTAAAATCACTCCTACATATTTGGTTTCTACTGCATTCCTGGTTAAGAGGCAGAATAATTAAGCATAAGCGGGTAAATATTTTGGTTTCTTTTCCTGTAAATGCAGTTGATCCACTTTTAGGTATAGTAAAGCCTGCCATAAGGACATCTCTGTATAGGAAATATGTTCTTAAAGAACACACTGCAATCTTTATGAAAAATTATTATATATTTCCCTGTATAAATAAAACATAACATGACCACAAAAACTTCAAATTGATTTCATTGTGCATCTGTTTTATACCATTGCATAAATAGTCAGGAACTCGAAGTTTTTCAGTATGTATTTATACCGTGAACTCTTGATATGGGTTCTGATGGAGTTTTGTCATAGACAATAAAACATTTGACTAAATTGTGTGCATAAATTTAAAGTGCATCTAAGCCTTGCTCCATATAAAAGGCAACTGTATAAAAAAAGGACAAATTTTCTCTGCTTCATAACTCTTTTTTTAGACAGGTTTCACTGTATCTATAGCTTGACTGTTTAAGTTGTTTTTGGGCACTGACCATTTAATGTCTTGGAAGGGGCATATGATTTTTTCAGAACCAGGAAAATTTCCCCCAGCTAATATGGGGATGCTCATCAGTACAAAGAAATTATTTTCCAGCATATGAGTAAAAAAGCTATTGTCCCCAAAATATCCTCCACCTGACCCCCAAGATTTACTAAGCTGTGAGTTCATAAAAGAGAGGAAAAGGAAAGAAAGATATTTTTTCCCTTTTTCTTCTGTGGAATTGCTGTTGTTGGACACTGTTCATGTAGTACTTTCAACAATGGTTTCCTTTTTTTATACATACATGCTCATTATCTGAGTGTATGTGTGCAGGAAACAAATGTGACAAAGAGAGCATTACTGAATTACACAGTATGACTGTATGGGTATTTTAAAGCCGGTATGAAAGCTCAGTAAAGCTCATGCTGACTTGGGTATTCTGACCATCAATAAAATAATATGCAGATTTTGAAAGAATCAAAAACGTGAATACAAAGATACACCAGTAATATACATTTAATGACTGCACGGAAGTAAGTTCCTCTAACATAACTGCCCTGCGAGTAGCTTAATACATAATTATTTAAAACATTTCTGACAATTTGGCGCTGAAATAAAAATGTCACATTGTTCCAAAGACATATACACCTCCAGATCTCTCTCGTTCCCAACTGATAACTTAAAAAAACCAGAAGCATAAGTACAGTACATAGTTTAAGCATTATGTTTATCCACATCTCTCTCTCTCTCTCTCTCTCATACAGCACTGTGTGATACTATTACAGAAAAATCATGAAAGGGATTTAAGGGTTTAGATAACCTCGAGTCACAAATACAGATGAAACATTTAGTAAGATGTAAAGGGTCTCTATCAGCTGCCACACAGAACTAGTTACCACATGATTGTAATGTACTATTTATAAGTATAATAAGTATTTTTGTCAGTAATGCACAACTTTAATCTATTCTTTATTCTAATAAGTATTTCTGTTACTTCCAGTGACCAATGTACAATTAACAAGTGTTGATTTTTTTCCTCTACTGGTTCAAAATATACTTCACAGAATCAAGAATTCATGTTGGTGTACCAACTGTTTCCATGCAGCAGATGCAGACCTTGTACAATGACAATGACAATTGACAGTTTCTTTCCTATGTCCACTAATATACTTAGTGCCAACATAAATATAAATAAGTGTTGAAAAGACAATGGCTATAACTATATATATATATATTTAATATTTAACAAAATAAAACTGTACCAAAGGAAAAAGTAATCACATTGGCTACTTGAATATTGTCTGTTCATACCTGATAATCTTAAGCCACTGAAAACTAATTTTTAAGGATGAGTATATTTGTAAATCACATTTCTTTCTTTGTGTAAATATGGCATTATTAAGTCAATAGAAAATAGACAAAGAAGTTCGGCATCTAAGGTTTATTACATCAAGATCTAATAAACAAGGAATAAAAATATGAATAACAAATGCACAGTCAGGTACCCACTACCAATCATTATCTCTCAGCCTGGGGCATAACATTTAAAGTTCTAACTATTAGCCACATATCAAGGGAAATTAAAATATTAAAATATTCAGTGCTACATGTAATTCAAATTATAAATCAAGCTGACTCAACCTAATAATAATAGGGAAGATAAAAAATATTCACTGTTTCAAACATGATGCAAATATCTCTTTTCACATTCCTACATTACATGAAATAAACATTGACTGGCATTAACAGGTACTTTTGTTTATTATTTTAATGATCATTTGTTTATGTCTTGTACATTCTTCCTTATTAGCCTTTGACATAAATGATCCAAAACAAATACTGCATATAATGCTACTCAACAACTTTTATTGAACTGAAACCTTTTTCTGGTTAATTTCAAACATGTGCTGAATATATGTGAAAGATTCATATGGAAAGTTAAACATTTTAGTTTTTATGTTCTGAAATATATAAGCATTCAATTTTGATAGAGAAGTTAGTTGCTAAGTCATCCATGAATGTAATCACAAATCTGGACCATATAAAAATAAAACTGAGGTAAGAATAAATTAACACAGCACTCGTTCACTATGAGGCCCTTCCTTAAAACACCGTTCCTGATCCCAATTTATTATGTAGTAGTGAACTTATATGAATCATGTATTTCACTTAAGATGGTTTCATTATACAGCACTATAGTCTATGACTCCCATGGACAGCATTATAATGAGGGACTACTGTATTTGGGATGCTCAAATGATAGTTAATATCACATGGGTTTATCCACTGGATGATCTCAATTATTATTATTTATAAATCAGGATAAAAATACCTCTGACAGAACTATCTGTAATAAGTACATCACAAATGGCCCTGCTAACTATAACTTGCTTGGAAGAGTTTCAACAGAAACTTATTTTGGTAAATTAAGTTAGGTGAATGGGCATTCCGGGATCATAACTCCTAAACATTCTGATGTGGAGTGTTGGAAATCCAGCTTATTATTCAAGGTCTCATTAATATAAAGCCGCATGCCAAATGTGGTTGAAATCTAACAATCCTCAGTAAAGTAATGGTGCAAAAAACGAAAGTTAGGGGCATGAGCAATCATGGACCATAAGTCTTCTAAACAACAGCAAACCCAACAGATTACACATCTTGGTCTATGAAATAATATCGACACTAAACTGCATCAGAATAAGTTGAATTGTTCCTGAGCCACTGATGCAGTAATACTATACTGATGACATAAAATATGCAGAAAAAAGGGCAATGACTCAACCAAAATTATACCTGGAAAATAACAACCTTAAAAGGCACATCAACAGGTAATAGGCAATTCAGTTAGGTATGAGTGATGCAGAGCTAAAGTGGATATAGTGTAAATGAACAGACAGACAAATGAAAGAACAGAAAACAGACCTCATTAGCTTGTTTTAAATTAATATAAAATATCTCTCCCTATGTATTTAATTTATATCTGACTACCAAATATTGTGAATTTTTCTGTCTTTTGGGGGAGTGGTCACTGAATGTGCATAGAATAATTATATCTGATATAAACAGTCAAATGGATTTCTTCTCAACTGGTTTTGTAATGTGTTATAGATTTCTCTTCTGTACAACTCAATTCAAATTGTATACTCTTCTGCATTCTTGTCCTTTATTTTGAAATCTCTGTTCTGTTTTTTTAAATAATAATTTTAAAAAAAATTAAATCACAGAATTCCCAAAACAAAAAACATCTGGTTGTAGAATGTGTCCATCACTCAAGAAGAATCAGACTCCAGCTGCCATGTAGTGGTTGAAGCACAAGTCATCATTATCTGTGTCAAAACAGTTTCCTGAGCTAGGACACTAGTGCAAACTCAACTAACCTCATCCACCCTGCAATAAAAAGAATGCAATCAAATATGAATATGCAACAATGAAAAAATAAAGTTAATTGGCTGTGTAGTTGACTATTGTAAATTAAAAATATGTGGAAAAAGAATTTGTGAGGTTTGGGTACAACATTTTCATGGGCAAAAAGGTTTTGTGGGCCCATCATACTGCTTACCTCAACACCACCCAGCAATACTATTTGTTCATAATGGACTTAATTTTTTGGATGCTTTTGATCCATGAATAAAATAATGAAATCCTCGATGAAAATGTCTGAATTTATATTTGTGTGATTGAATTGTGTCCATATACATGTATGTATATGGTTTAATAGTACATCAGCACAGTTCCAACTAGTTTTAAGAAAAAGGTTGTAAAAATGCAATGGCAAACAACTGATAACATCTTTAAGAGGATAAACCCTTCAGAATAAACATAAAAATGTATTCCTATAAAATACATAAAAGGTAAAGATGTGACATTTTTTAAAAGTATTTTAAGTAAAAGATAATAGTTATAAAGGTAGACCCTTGAAATCCTGAATATGTGTATTTTGGTGTGTGTGTGTGTGTGTGTGTGTGTGTGTGACAGAGAGAGAGGAAATACTGGGCACTTAAAACTCCTGCTATTACATACACTGTATAGTTTTATTAATACTTTACTCCAAGTTGAGTCTTTATCACTGACTTTTAATCTTAAGATAATGGCCTTGACTGCAGTCCTAGGTATGCTGTCAAACATACATACAGATCTGTACAAAAAACCACACTCAAATGTACACAAAACAGACCTATATCTATTGTCACACAACCATAATGTCATGTGTTGAAAGACAGGCCAATATGACCAGCAAGATACAAGTAATATATTTTTGTATTCCTAAAGAAAGAGAGCAGAAAGATGCATAAAAAAAGATTACAGATAAAAAAAATTGACTTTCCATTTATTGACATTTAAAAGGTGACAAATTATTTGCCTAAACTGAGTACTGATATATCAGTGTTAGAAAAAGACTTGTCAGAAGGAAGCTGACTGCATGTGATTGACTGGTCCGAATACAAAAGGCACCTTCTATTGGATTAAGAAAGAATCTCAATTTCAAGGTCAGGTAAAACAAAACCACACCTCTTCTTTCAGAAATATCCCTCCTTTCTATCATTCCAAGAAATTTTCTTTTTTTCTCTTTTGTATTCTGTCTTTCCTATTCTGTCAATCCAATGCAAAAGGCATGAGGAGACTAATAATTCTAATACTTTATTTAAAAAGAGTGACCCAATTAGTTGAATAATAATAATAATAATAATAATAATAATAATAATATGGACTTAGTACAGTGTCTGATCTTTAGAAGCTCTAAGCAATTTACAATATTGGATAACACATAAAAACATATACAATGATAAGATTACAAACACAAACACCATGAAACTACAAAACAAAAACATGCTGACAATAATTAAGGAAGTAAACATTACTAAGTCCTTAAGCCTAATCTTGTTGTCAAAACAGGTGCATTTTAAGAGCGCTCTTGAATAAGGACACTGTATCCTTGTCTCTAAGCTCTACGGGCAATTAGTTCCACATCACTGGGCCTTGGTAAGCAAAAGAACGTTATCCATACGACTTCATTTAAACAGTGAGAACAGAGCATTGTGGAACACCAAAACTGAGATCAACTGGGCTTGAATGTTTTCCATTTACAGACACAATTTGTGTCCTATTGACTATGTAGGACTTGAATCAAAGCAAGGCTACATCATGAATACCAAACTCATGCTGAAGACTGAATTAATGTATCATGGTCTATTGTATCAAATACCACAGACAAGATCAAGGAGGGTAAGGACTGTAATCTTTCCACTCTCCAAAGCAGAGAGAAGGTCATTACCTACTCCCACAAGGGTAGTTTCAGTACACTGGTGAAGGTAATAAGACTGTACATTGCTAAAAAGACTATTTGAATTCAAATGAGATACAAGTTAGTATAGAACAATTTTTTCTAAGATTTTCAAAATGAATGAGGTTAGAAACAGATTGGAAGTTCTTTCAGGTCAAGTGTCAGTTTCTTTCAAAAAAGCATAACAATGGCAGTTTTAAAAAATGATAGGAATTCCTGGATGAGAGAGGTGTTGATAACATCCATTAGTGAAGGCCATATTGAATCTAAGCACTCATGTAGCAATGATGTCTGAATTGGATTGAGTTCACTTGACTTTGGGGTGCTCTTCATCATAATTGTATGTATCAAATCCATAGAGAGAGGTTCAAATGCTGTTAAGACTGCCGTGTATATTCTGTATCACAACTGTATGGTGACAATAAGTCAAATGAAATTCTGTTGTTAAGATTATCTCTAATAGATTGAACTTTGTCATGGAAGAAATCTGCAAACAGATCTGGAAGGTTGACCAAAGAGAAGGTCATTGGAAGTGGTTTATATTTATTCCTTGATGTTAGTTTATTCATAATCTCAAAGAGCTCTTTGCAGCTGAAACTGTAGTAAGCTGATTTTGCTGCAATAACTATGTAACATTCTTTTTAGCAGCTTCACAGATCTGCTTATGAGGCTGGTGGAAAGACAAATCCTCTCAGCCTTATGGCATTTTCTTACTGTGATGAGAAGCTCATCCCTAACACTACTATACCATGGATAACACTTTTGAATTGATACTCTGCACTTGGTTGCTTGGCATGTTTGTCAAGCAATAATAAAGTTGCTTGGATGTCATGCATTAGTTGGGTTCTATTTATCATACAGAGGATTCTCTTAGTGGTAACCAGTGAAGGTAGGCTAGGGACTGATATGTTCAGATGGCATATGATGCAGAGGTGATCTGATGCAAGTTTGAGGTACTCAAATGAAGACTGTAGAATATTATCATCTGGTCTTTGAAGAATCCAGTCTAAAATGTGACAATGTTTCTAGGTGTGTTGGCTAACAGACTGTTTTGATCTATGAATCAAGGAGTTTTGATATATCTGGATTCCAAGACAGAGTGAAAATTTAAATCTCCAAGAATAATCAGGTTACCACCTACAGAATTTCCATACTCCAGGAGGTTAGGAAACTGCTCCAAATGGAGAGATTCAGTCAGCATTTTGTTCAACTAGGAGGATGGTAGATACAGAAAAATGGACTGACCTTTGTTCTATTGTGAGTGAGTTTGGACCAGTTCAAACTGTTGTGTTTGAAACTGAAACTTGTTGTGTAGTTAAGATGGTGAAAGACTCTTAAAGCTGATGCTCTCAAAATAATGCAAGTGTATATAAGCATCAATGTCAAGTTAAAAGTTGTAAGTGAAATTTTTATATTGTTTTGTATCGACACAATAATAAAACAAAACTTCTTTTATTTGTATCAATAGTCATGTAACAACAACCTCCTGGATATATGTCTCAGTGTGATGCAGATGGCATGAAATCCATCCTTTGCTTACCATATTTCCTCATTTCTAATGTGCAATGAACTAAAAATAATAATCACGGAACACCTGTAACCTGTTCTACTAACAAAAATTAAACTGTTGTACATACTTTCAAAAACTGCAAAAATTTCTTCATGTATTTCTTATCAATTCCTTTACATACAATACACATACATGCTATGTATCTAGAGTTAAGAGATCTAAGTCTAAGTTGCATGCAATTCCTTGCACACAATATGGCAGCAATAATGTTAGGATACACATAAAACAACTGTTACAAGGATAATTACTTACTCCCTGATTAAGATTGACCCCAATGTCTTCAAACCTCTTCATATTTGATCCAAACTTTAAGTCCCTGGCACGCTGAAATATAATGAAGTTTCAATGTTAATACAAATAGCAAATTGGAGATTATACAATTTTTGCACAAACTATCTTAATCAAAGTATTTATTATAGTGAAATAATTTATTTTGAGGGTATCAACTTTTATATTCTTACTAAATAAAGTATTGAAAAGTTATGATTGCCTGGAGGGTTAAAGTGATCAGATGAAAGAACACAACTCCGGAGGTATTATTATTCATTGTCCTTTATACTATCATAAAAAGAATGCTTTAAATATTCTTTATAACAGTAATCTAAATTTTCTTTTTATGTTACAAGAGAACATATTTTAGCACGCTGCTTAACAGATAATTGTGATTTCCTTTTAACAGCATTTTGTATCACTGTTTCAAATATTACCATCAGTAAAACAATATCCATGGGAGGTAACTACTCAAAGGTCTAATCTTTTCCTTAAAGTTTAGTTGTATCCTTGAAACTTTAACCTGAGAGGCAAGTGGATCTCTGCTTGTTACTAATTTTAGTAAGACCATACAGTTTGTTACTGTTATTAATAATGCAAACTATATTTGGTAAAAGAGAATGGATGTGTGCCACAGACAAAGAGGGAATGAAATCCCTCTATGATACAAATGACATTTCCTTTATTGTTCAAAAAATATTTTCTAGGGAATTATGTCCTATTGTTTCCATTGATGGATCACTGTACATTAAGTCTTTAATCTGAATTGTGTAGCTGACATAGAATCCGCGATCTTTGTTACCCTGTACAAAATAGTGAATTTAGAGTTCATTGCAATCAAGAAGATTCATAACTTTGTAATCAAAACCATTGTCAGTATACTTCAAATACAAAAAAGTCTTTAACAAATAGTGAACAACATGACAACTCCACAAAATAATCAGCATATGGATCTTTCTTAAAATCCAATCTGAAAAACAAATCTAATGTAATAAATATAATACCCACATCGTACACTTTAAAATAATTTTGGGCAACATTCATCATAACAAGTACACATCACCAAAGTATATACATGCTAGAAAAGACAGTCCTCTCTCCCAAAATGGTTGCTTCCAGCAGAATACGTGTAAGATTTTATTTCTTTAGACTGATTCCACCCACAAGGTTAACTGGTAATGAGATACCATGCACACGATGGGTAGACTATTAAAATCATATCCCAGGCACACAGTGGGTAGATTATAAAATCATCTACGAGGCACACAGTTTGTAAACTTTGAAAATAATATACCAGGCATACATTAAGTAGACTGTGAAATGATATACCATGCACACAGTGGGTAGACCATGAAAATCATATCCCAGGCACACAGTAGGTAGACAATGAAATGATACCAGACACACAGTTGGTATACTCTGAAAATGACAGACCAGGTACACAGTGGGTAGACTATGAAAATCATATCCCAGGCACACAGTGGGTAGACTATGAAATGATATACCAGGCAAACAGTGGTTAGACTATGAAAAATTCATGTTTCCTCTCATAAGGCATACATGGACTGAGACATGTGCTTAGATACAAGCTTTTACTAAACACAGGTGTTTGCTTACTATGGTGCACGAGGGTATTATTTTGGATATGGTACTTCTACCATTGGTGTGTAGTCATAATTCATAAAATTACATTAAACATTTGTTCATAACAACAACAAAACTGAAAGATCACAAGGGACATCAGCAAATGAAGTGGTTACTGTTTCAAAACAAGGAATAGAAAATCAACAAACTTAAGGATAAGCAACATGAAACAATTCAGAATGAAATGTTGTTACAAATCAACATAAAACTTTATGCTGACAAATAAATTACAACTGCTAATTTAATTCAGCGGTTCCTGAACTCAAGTAACAACCCAAAGCTGGGTCAATGGGGTCCTCAGTAGGGTTGTGAAAGTTTGTCAGAAGAAAAGTTTTAAATCATAAGTCTAAGGGTCAGGAGATCCTGCTAGTGGATTATTTAGGGTCACAGCATAAAAAGGTTGGAAACCACTGATTTAATTTCATCAAGTAACTTTTGATACTTTAACCATCAGTAGGATTATGAAGGGTCATCAAAAATTTTTTAAACCGTATCGTAAGCTTGAGGGTTAGGAAGTCCAGTTGATGGCCAATGTAGGGTTGCAGAATAACAAGGTTTACAACCACTGATTTAATTTCATCAATTAACTGTTGCTATTCATACCACAAACAGTGCCATGAGAAAGGAAGACATGACATTATAGACTCCCACTGTCACGGAACCATAATAAATTGCTGTTACTGGCCAACAGAAACTTTCAAAATCCTAATGAATTAAAAAAAAATTTATAAAGTGATATACTTTAATTTTATTGGGTTTATTAAATCTAGTGTGAAGCTGACAGTCTAGGATGGGAAAATATGTCCTGGACTTGTTCAAGGTACAACACTTCATAACACTTCACTTATCAATTCAATTGCAATGCTTTCAGCATTAAGTTGAACAAAAAACTTACAGAATTTTTTGTCACCCTGGATGAAGTCTCTTGTCTATCAGCTTTAATCTAGAAAAAGAATCAAGAAAATTCACGTAAAATGCATCCACAGATTATCTGAACATTTGATAATAGTCATTAAAGGATTATCAAGCCTAGAAAACTAATATTCACCATGCACTCCAAGCACATATCAAATTTTTGTTGCCATAGGTCAACCCACCTCCAATTTTAGTGGCCCTTTTCAAGTTTTAGGTCGCTAAACTCAAATAATATGGTCACCATTGACATTGAGAGCAGAGCTCTTTTGAGTTGGGTGTTAATGGTTTTTAGTTAAGGCAAGTTAATGAGCAATTATTAAAATAAGCCATTGGCTCCTTTTAATAATATACCTAGATCTGACAGAACTCAACAGTCACCATCTTCTTCAAGTTCAGACCAACCATTAAAATTCACTATCTGGAGTTTTCTAAAACATCTCTCTACATATAATTTTGGTCACAAATTAACTGATACATGACCTTTGCCCTCCTTGATTCTTCTGATATTCAACTGACTAATTTTCCTACCAACTAAATTTTCCATTTTTGTCTACATGTGTGGATTTTTCTGGATTAATACCATTAGCTGATGTTGATTGCCTAGGTCATGTATCAGACTGGTCACTTTTTTAATAGACTTTAAGTCAGACAAGTCACATGTAAAGATGGCAACCTAATGTAAGAACCAGCAGTCATACAATTGAAAAGGGATTATACTCTCAATTAAATTGCATATGTCAAACGTTTTAGCATTAGTGTGGTATCTACTTGTAATTAGAGAGTGTTGTTGTCATTTTCTAGCTGCTGTACAATGATTCTGAAGGTCACAAAAAGACAAACAGTTGATCATTTCCACTTGCCAAATTCCGAATTCTTATTTGCAAATGTGACCAATTTAGTTTTATATAGGTGTACTGGTATATATCATATTTATGGGCTCATAAATCCATTTATTACATGTTTCATTACAAGACTTTAAATTTCCTGGTGCTCTGTTGCATACCAGTACAACCACAACATTTTATTAGGTCTGAAATGTATTATACATATTTGTAAAGCCAAACAAAAAAGTAGGCTTTTTAATTGATTAAATAAGATACACATAATAACTTAATTCATAGAAATGACAACAAAAAATGAAAATAAACAAAAATATTCAGAAGCACTGTTGGGTAATTTCCAATGAAAATATTAGTTATAATAACTCACTCATTTAAAACAAAAGTGCATTCAGATGAAGGACAGAACATAGAGAAACGGATGGAGTACATTTGTATGTAGCAGTGTTGCATCAAGAATGTTTTAGGAGGGTCCTGCATCCTGCCATACATGGGGGTTGCCCCATCTTAAATCTTCAGAGCAATAATATCTGGCATAGGGTACCTTTCCGCATGTGCATTTTTGGCATCAAATTGGCATCATTTACCTCTGTTTTTACTCGCATTGTAAATATCTTAAATGCACTAGAGAAGTGCATACAAATGGCCACTCTCATATACAGAGTACCATCATTAAAAACTTTACCATGTTTAACATACCCTGACAGGCAACCACGCCTTGTCTTGACCAGTCCTCCTGGAACAAGGTCTCGCTCATTATCAAACTCATCTGAGATCTTGATGATACAAGTTTAGATTTGAAGTCTGATAGTGGTAACAAACTCTGCCAGTAGGGTCACCTCATTAGTCTGCATGAATCTCACTCATTATCCAACTCATCTGAGATCTTAGTGATACAAGTTTATATTTGAAGTTTGATAGTGGTAACAAACTGTGCCAGTCAGGTCACCTCATTAGTCTGCATGAATCTCACTCATTATCAAACTCAGATATAAGCCTATATTCTAAATTTTGTCAAATCTGGATCAGAAATATGGCCTCTGGAGTGGTAACAAGCAAGGTTGATAAACATATGACACACAACAGATTCTGGGTCATATCATAAGCTCACTTGAGTTCATAACATGTGAAAAAAAATTCAGATTAACAAACAAATTAAAAAAAATAAAGTTAAAAACCTGATCTGATATTCTTTTCTTTTCCTGTAACATGCTATGGTATTCTTCCATGTATTTTTTCTTGTTCTCATCAAGTACATGCTGTTTTGCTTGGTCATCCTGGAATGTAGACATAAAAGCTAATCTCTTTCAATGTTTCCATGCATATGGATGGTAGTTTTTATCATTATCACATCAAGCAAAGTTGGATTGAGAAAATGCCTAACAACAATTGGTAATATGTGTTACATTTAGTAAAAAGAGACATTATCTATTTCAAATGGTGTGATGATTACTCAAAAGATTGATGTGAAAAGCCAAATGACATTTAAATGTGATTTTTAATAAAAAATGGGAAAAGCTAAAAGACCAAGAACTCAAGTAGGGTTGTTAATACTTGATTATGAACAATTAAAGTTTCTTTCCTAAGAATACTTTGTTTTGTCACTTTTAATTTGAACACTGTCATTATATCACAGACCAACACAGTTATCAGATCAAAGACAGACAATTTCAGACATACTTTTATTGCTTGCTGATCACCAGTACCAGACATCTGGAGTTATTGTAAGATAATTGGGTGACGGTGAAAATTCTGTGAATTTGGGGACATGAGAGGTGTTTCCAAGTATGCAAAAAGTATGCAAAAATGATATTTTCCATGAAAAATGTTGAAAATAGCTCCATTAGATTAACATCAGTGGTTGGCAAGTTCTGATGAAATGATCATCAATCTTTCATTTAAACTAATTCCAAAACTACCCATTTACATTAACCAAACATTACCAATGTAAACTGATTCCCAAAACTACCCATTTATATCAATCAAACATTACCAATGTAAACTGAGTACCAAAATCTACCCAATTACACCAACCAAACATTACCAATGTAAACTGGTTCCTATACTACCCATTTAGATCAACCAATTATTACCCATGTAAACTGATTCCCAAAACTACCCATTTACATCAACCAAACATTACCAATGTAAAAAGATTTCTATACTGCTCATTTATATCAACCAAACATTACCAAATATAATGTGATTCCTATACTAAACATCTATATCAACTAAACATTACCAAAGTACTGTACTTGCCAGCCTATCAGACGATGTGGAGTATAAGTAGAATCAGCAAATTTGGCAAATTTTCCATCCTTCATCCAAATATAAATCGATGCCGAGTATAAGACGAGGCCAGATCAATACCTCAGATTGCGTTTTTCACTTCATTCCATACAGCATTGTGAATTTTATCCTGTTTGTAACTCAATAACCTTTCCAGTCAGGATCATTAAATGTAACTAAAAGTACCTAATTTGTTTCACACAAAGTATTGTAAATGTATTACTTTTAGCTACATATAATGATGCTGACCTGAAAATTTATTGAGTTACAGATAGGATAAAACTCGCGATGCTGTAATTAAATTATAATAACTTCCAGTTTCATGAATATTAAAAGTATTACTGTATGCTATTTCAGATTACCAGCAATAGGGAAATTGCATCATTAATACTAAAATGCTTTTTCCAGTTTTTTGTGGGGTTTATTGTTGGGGAGGGGAGAGAGATACAGAGAGAAGGATGCATATGTATTCCATCACATTTTTCCTCTTGCAGCTCGTGATCAAAATAAAATATGGTCTGATATATGAGAGAGAGAGAGAGAGAGAGAGAGGAGAGAGAGAGAGAGAGAAAGTTCAGCTTTTTTTTACTTTATTGCCCCAGTGTTGTTGAAGCTTTTTGTCAAAGACAGAAAACATTAATAAATGAAACAGCAAATGTAAACTATGAAAATACGCACATTACTCCTTTATGGTTTAAATATTCACAATAGTTATATCCATATAGTCTCCATTAGGTTAAATCCCAAGAATGACCTTTTTGCATGCTGTCTAATTTTCTTAGCAAGTAAGATTTTGTTTAAAGTGCATGTACTCTTCCTGTACTTAGGTGGCAAGTTAAAAAATGTGACTGGCTGAGAAATTTACACTAGTAGCCACCTGGCATTTCCTTTCATTATATGGTACAGCATCCATAATACCCATGGGTAACCTCATTTCCCTATTGGTAGCCTCTGATCTGGTCTGTCAAATCTTGACCTCAAACAGGTGTTAGCCTGCAAAACCTGATTACAGGTGTTAGCTTGGAATGACTGAATACAGATGTAGCATATTTAATTAGCATGTAAATAACACTACAAAGCCACGCGATTCTTTCAATAATGGAAGTGGCAACAAAAACTAGAAGGAACTGCTTACCTAGTGGTATTAATTGATAATCGAATATGGTACTGCACTTGTACAAGAATAAGATCAGTCATCAGGTAAATAAACAATACAGATTTACAACTGTGAAGACACATAGGTGTCAACTTGTACGGTTTACCTGTAATTTGTACGGTATTTTCCATTTTCATCAGTGTATGGCCATACAACCGTTTTGTACGGTTTTTTCGAACAAAATTTGAAAATATTTTTTGAATTTTTTTTCATTTTGTGTGCATATGGGACTCTGGGCATAATTTTTTTTAGAATGAGAATTTAACGAGATCATGGTGGCCCGAAACAACCAATCAAATCATTATCAAAACCGCGCTTTTCGTTAGATAATGAAACGAGTTTCATTCATGGTTCAACTCCTGTGTGTGGAGATCTTGTCGTTTATCGCTCTGAAATTTGACGCTCACTCGGATTTCTAATACTGACTAACTACCTGTGTAGTATGTATGTTTTCTTATTTTATACATTATTATTTTATTATTTATACTTATTACTATCAAATGCACAAAGTTTACATCAATTTTCATACTTTGCATAGTGTGGCAATCATGTTGGTGTAACCGTAATTCGTCCGATTTTTCTGTGTGGAGATAAAGTCGATTTATTAAAATTTTTAACAATATGCTAATTAAAAATAAATAGTCTGCTGAATTTAGCACCGGCATTTTATTGTGCTGTCATAGTTTTGAATTAAGTTTGTCAGATACATAATGCAAACAGGAAGATGCATTACCATAATGACGGAAGTAGTACAGATACCGAGTGACATCGTTCTCATGGCTCGAAAATATGTAACACTGCCAATTTATATCAAGTTTGTGACCAAAATCGGCACACCATATAGCAAATTCATAACTTTTCAAACACCAGATACACATTATTAATAGAAACGATCAACAGCTTACGAGGTGTAAACTTCTGGACTGTTACTTTGTCAATTTTTTTTTTATTTCTAGATTTCTATTTTTGGATAGCTCCTGGCGTAATATCTTGGGATTTATGGGGAAAAATATAAATTCATAACACGTTTGTAATCGGGAGATCTTCCTATATCACATGTCAAATCTAAATTTTTTTTCTCTTTCATCCAGTTGAAATATTCCATCCATCAAATGGCTGAGCCTAACTCAAGGAAACGCAAGCTTGAAGACACTGATGGAGGTCATGGCAAGTTTCAGACTGATTAGATTAAAGTCTTCCCTGGCATTGTAGATGCATCCAAGTTAGGATCTTCCCATGCTTTTTGTAAAATATGCAGCCAAGACATTAAAGTGGTGGCATCGGGCATATACGATATGGAGGAACACTTCAGGACAAAACTTCATGAAGTTTTGAAATGAGGATGGGAGCATCCATCAAAAGCTTCTTTGCTCAGCCAAAGCAGGAAGATGATAATGTTATAAGTAAAAAGAATGAAATAAAGTTTCAGAAATGTAAATAATTATGTAAATATGTGTAAAAATACTTTGTGTATAGCATTTGTTGTTTTAAAACTGTTGATCTTATATAATGTATGAATACATTTTTCATGTAAGGTTTTTTGGTCTTTGTAAGGTTTTTATTGGTCTGGTGTACAGGTTTTCATCTCAAGGGGTTGACACCTATGAAGACATCTCTGTCTGTTTGTCTATCTCTCTCTCAATGGGTCATTATGTTTCATTTGATCATTAGGTGCAAGTAGAAAACTGTGATGGAATATGTCTTTGTCAAGGTTATTCATCTGCTAACTTGTAAATTCTAACGTACATATATGTAATCAAATTTAAATAATGTATATTACAAACAATGTATATTACTGGTGCATGCTGCTTTAGCGCAATTACATCTATGTTAATTTTTAATACTGACGATCATGTAATTGTTTAAAATACTCAATATGGGATCCTATATTTTTTCATACACAATCTATTCCCCAAAATGAAATATTTTTTACACATTATTTTTAGTACTCTTGGAGAATTATTTTCCATATGAAAAATACAATAAAGTGATTCGGATGACATAATCCTTATCAATTCGGAGTATAAGACAAAGCTAAGATTTTCTGGTCAAAATGTATTGTTTTATAGGCTGGCAAATATGGTAAACTGATTCCCAACACTAACCATTTATATCAACCACACATTACCAATGTAAACTGGTTCCTAATATTACCCATTTATATCAACTAAACAATACCAAAGAAAACTGATTCCTATACTACCCATTTATATCAACCAAACATTACCAAAGTAAACTGATTCCTAATATTACCCATTTATATTAACCAAATATTACTAATGTAAAGAGATTCCTGTACTACCCATTTATATCAACCAAACATTACCAATGTAAACTGTTTCCAAATATTACCCATTTATATTAACCAAATATTACCAATGTAAACTGATTCCTATACCACCTATTTATATCAACCAAACACTACCAATTCCTAATATTACCCATTTATATTAACCAAATATTACCAATGTAAACTGATTCCTATACCACCCATTTATATTAACCAAAAATTACCAATGTAAACTGTTTCCTAATATTACCCATTTATATTAACCAAACATTACCAATGTAAACTGATTCCTGTACTACCCATTTATATCAACCAAACATTACCAAAGCAAACTGATTCACAACATTAACCATTTATATCAACCAAACATTACCAAAGCAAACTGATTCACAACACTAACCATTTATATCAACCAAACATTACCAAAGTAAACTGATTTCCAAAAGCTACACATTTATATCAACCAAATATTACCAAAGTAAACTGATCCCAAATATTATTAACTTATATCAACCGAACATTACCAAAGTGAAGTGATTCCCAATGCTAACCTTTATAACAACCAAACATTACCAAAGTAAACTGATTCCCAATATTACCCTTTTATATCAACCAAACATTAAACAAAGTAAACCGATTCCCAACACTTTACATTTATAAGAAAACATTACCTGTCTAACCAGATTCCCAAAACTACCCATTTATATCAATCACACACTACCAAAGTAAACTGATTCCCAACATAACACATTTATATCAACCACACATTACCAATGCAAATTCTTTCCATATATAAAGATTTATTTTCTGGCTTGAAATATAAAGAACAAACTATGATTGTATGGAACTCTTCACTATGCATTACAGCTTTCACTACTGAAATCATTCAGTGCAATTCACAACATACCTCTGTGCAAGCTTCAAGATCACTCTTCTGAGTCTTATTCCTTGTAGTGGATTGAATGGGTCTGAAATAAAATGTACTTTTTAAAAATATCTATTATGCACCACGATAAATCAATCAGGCTGATTAGATGTACTTTAATTCTATACAAAGGACATCATTTTAAAAGCATTACAGTGGACCCTCTCTTGAACGTCCCCCTGACCAGCAGCCACCCACGGGTGGCAGAATCCCTTGGCACTGATTTGTGTTCAGAAGTACCCCTCTAACGCAATCAGCGGCCAGCATATTAGTAAAAAATGGAAACTGTTCCCCTCACAAGTAGTCACATTTTATTTTAATATGTGTCTAGAACCAATATTTAATTCATACGGTAAACTAAGTAACACAATAATCAGTACCAATACCTGTTTCCCAATGTCATGTTTTTTTTTTTACCAGGGATCACGCTATCAGGCAAAGTGGGCAAATAAGTCATCTAAAAAATTCTAATTTTGCCTTCTTCTGTTAGGAAAGTGAAAACAACTTCGCCCTGTGATTTTTCTGAGGAGCATTGAATGACCATCCTTTTTTAAATGCTCCCTTGCCTTGACCAGGTTAGTTCCAGTGTTATGTTATATATGGCTCAAGGAGAGATGTAGGTTTCAAGCCATCAAATAGTTGGTATTGATATCATTTATGCAGACAAGCAAACTCTTGTGTTTTGATAGCTGATTGACCATTAACCATTTCCTGAGTAAGTTAGCAACTATTACTGCCTGATTTCTGCAAGTTTTCCTTTGATGATAAAAATTAAAAAAATAAACTTGTGTTTCAAAACTTAAACTTATGTAAATAGCAATTCTAGTTTTAAGAAGAGAATCGGGAACATGAATATTTTAACTGCTGCTTGTACATTATTTTCTTGATAAAATCCAGTTTGGTACAGTACGTGAACCTGTGTCATAGGGAAATAATGGCAGACATTGCTGTTTGGGGGAAATACCGTTTTATTCAATTGTCTCTTCATAAACCACTGGAAAAATATATTCAGGAAAATGTACAATTCATAGAAATCAGAGTCTAAATATTATGTTACTGAAGATTTAGCTTTAAAATCCAATTATGTAGGTCATGAATTAGCAACCCCAGTGCAGGGTATATATCCCCTAGAATTGTCAGTTTTACATGGTCACTGCACTTTTTCCATATGTTAGTAACTTTCTGTATTAAAGATTGACATAAAATATATATGAAATAAAAGCCAATAAAATTATCTTTCTAAATATGTATTACTTGTTAGTGTTATTTATTTGGATTTACACTTTGTTACAGGTTGAAAAGTAAATTACAAGTAATTTACGCTTCCTGCACAAAATCAATACTGCCTTGACCTGTGTAACGTGTGGTTCATTTGGAAAATTATGCAACCGGGTTAATAACTATGAATTACATGAAAATTTCCAGCCAGTCAGAAAACTGAATGATGGTTAGTGCAGAATTTGAAGAATTAAAATATCACAAGCCATGCTGAAGAAATAGTGATGCAAATTCAAGTGCTGATCGTACGCAATCCTCAAAGTTTATAAACATTCTTCACACGTCATTAGATTGCACATATTCTCATCTTTAATTTCATGTATAAAACATCTGTTGCAAAGAAGATTTAGTGTGCTGGATTTTGCTTTAAAGGTAAGAACTTCTGAGTTTTTGTACTTCGCTGAGCATGTACTATGGATGCCATCTTGAATATATTATGATGTTAGTAAACAAATGTTTGTAACCAGTAGTTTAATGCCATATCGATTAGTAAATGTCCATAATATAGTGTCTAAGACTTATGGCCAACAAATATAGGGTTCTAAATCAAGTTTTATCATGTATTCTTTTACTTTAAAATTGATCGTCTTTTGAAAATTTGTCGAGATGATCGTTCTTCATAACCACGCGAAATCGCAGTTAACATCGATTTAGTTTTCTCATTCAAATCAGTTGCAGAGAAAGAAAGAGAAAAAGAGAGATTGCTATTTTTTATTTTTTTACTTTTATTTTTTTTATACAATAAACGTTTTAAAAAATACTATTTATACAGTCCAAATTATTGGTCCTCTTTTTGTTGTTGTTGTTGTTGTGGGGCTTAACGCCATTTTTCAGCACACGATAGGCTATACATGGTGGCCAGTATTAATGGTGGAGGAAGAAACCGGGAAATCCCCGGAAAGAACCACCGACCCACGAGAAACTACTGGCAAGCTTTCTCACATATCCACATTCGCCGAATCCTAGACTCGAACCCATGCAGACAGAGGTTAGATGACAGTGATCCGTAATGGAGAGCGCTTTAGACCACTCGGCCACTCGGGGCCCCTCCTCTTTTTGTAGATTGATGGAAGCATTTCTGGTGATGCAGATATTAAAAGCTGTTCTTGCCTTGTGGTCCATTTGCCCTGCAGACTGGATTATCCTGGCCCCTACTGCCAGAAATATTACCTCACTAAAAAAAAAATATTAAACCACATCCATGAACAAAAACCTATCTCACGTCTTCAAAATGGAGTTGTACTAGAAATTAAAACTTTCTTTGAGAAGTCACACAAAGCTGCCAGTGAACTTACAAATGTCATTTTAATGTTGGACCCAAGATTTAATACAAGGAATCAAAAACCTTTTGCAACAAAAATCTCCAGACTGTGTGAACAGAGAATCAAGTTAGGTCAAAAGAAAAAAGTTGCAGGCTTCAAAAGTGTATCTGACCTCTTAGAATCGTTGTTTGAACCAACAGCAACACTGACATTGACAAATCAAGCTCATGTAGCAATCAATGATTCCTCAAATAATGTTCAGCTGGTATTTGAGGAAAGCATATATTCAAAGCCATGTCCACAGGAACTAGAGATGTGAAATGAAATAAGTGAACAACCAGAAAAACTGAAATCAACAGAAAGCAGAATTGGACACTACTCTCTTCAGGCAGATAACTGTTTTGTAAATTATGAAGGAACTTCTTGTTCAGCTGACATTGATAATTTTGATAAAACCCAGAAAAAGACCATGAATGTGTACGACTATGAACTGAATAAGAAGAAGAAGACTTTAAACAGATTGATGAATGAGATTGAAAATTACAAAAATGAACTGAAAGCCATGAAAAAAAAAGGTTGGGCACTTTGCTGTGAGAACTGCACAACAAGTATTAGGAGAATGATTTGTGAAGAAGTACTTTTCAGACTAAGATGTGTTTCAACAATGAAAACAATTTACAACTCAATTATTTCAACCGAATAGTGACATTTATTTAAAAGTAGGAAGTAAAATATGAGATTTTCCAATTACCATGACAATAATTAAACTTGAAATTTGATGCATAATCCATATGATTAATAAAGCCTCGAACTTGATACATAGTTAATAGCATAACTTTATTAAAATTTCTACATGAATGGTTTTAGCTGTGGAAAATTTTTTTTTTGATTTAACATCATATATTAACATGTTGGTATTTGTGTTAGCACACAAAATATTAAAAACAAAATTTAAATATTGGTGAGATTTTTCTTGAAATAACTTTCCCTGTTGTAAAAGTACATCTTTAACAATTGCAAATATGTGTCCAGCATGTTGTTTTACATAAAGCTGGAAAGTTTTATGAATTTATCATTAAAAATAACAAAATTACATCAATTTATGTCCAATTTCCTTTTTTTCTGGTGCAATGGATTTATCATGTGTGACAAATATTATTATAAGGGAAAAGGTGGGAAAATTGATAGAAAATTTGCAACTTTAAAATGTCATAAGTTTACTTCTAGTAGAGATATTTTCAAACTTTAAACTGTTCTGTGCTCCTTGAGATAAGATCTATCATTTAACAATGTTTTAAAAGCAATTAAATGACAAAGAAAAATCAGCTGGGGTTGCTACATAAATATACGGGACAATGCTATGTTGTGGAATTCAAGAGACACCGTAACTTAGGTCTAGGTTGTATTCTGAGTTTACTCATTTTTGTGAAAATAAGAAGAAAGAAAAAGAAACAACAGCAAAGCAAATCCTATTTAACCAATGCCTAATGTTACATCAAGTATGTAGACAAATAATAAAATCTTGCATTTGCAATCCTATCAATGGACTGTTGTAACGAAGCTATAAAGTGAGTGGTTACGTTAAGAAAACCCCTCTGTCTAAAAATAGATGCACTTGCATGTTTGCTGTGTCGATTCGGTTGAAAAAAGGGTTTAGTTCATTCATATACTGACTTTAATTCTTCAGTGTGTTGTCTAGGAACAGTTACAGTAAAGTTTGATCAGCAACAAAGAAATTAGGACGAAGAGTATGATCTGAAACACATGTGCATTTGCTCTCATGTACATGGTACATTGGTTGTTTCAAAGTTTAGAAATCTTTCCAAATGCCATTTTATAATGAACTTTCAGAAAGTAAAAAGAAAAACATCTTGATTAAGGGTAGTTGATTAAGCATTTGTACTAACTTGCAATAACAATTCTATAATCTAGTTACTCAGTTAAAATTCATTACAATGTATAGCTTCTGTTGTTCTTCTTAAGTCATATTGCCCAAATACACGGAATATAAATATGATAGGTTTTAAACATGCACCAAATGTGTTCATAATACAGATAGAACTCAGAAAATTTTCTATTTTAAAATAAAGTATTGCTTAAAACCAATGTTAAATGCAAATATGCATACTGGGAAATAGATGGCATAATTCAAATAAGAGAATTAACACACACACACACACACACACACACACACACACACACACACACACATATTTTGCATGTCTCGCTTTGCTCCCACTTCTCCCTGTTCATATCCCACTTCTCCCTGTTCAGCTCTCTCTGTTCTGTCCAAAGAGAGAAGTCACTTCTCCCTTAAAGCTGAGTCTAGCTTGACCCCTGGTTACTGTAAGAAGTGTAGGCTAGAGTACATATACCACTAAGGTTAATATTGTATCAATTTCTATAAAAGCCGACATTTACAGGAAATGGCCTCAACAATGTTGTGATAAGAGTTTTGGGCTTCACACAGCTGTCGAGTTCTTCTCTTTGAAGATTATGACCAGGTGTAATTGTCAAAATCATAACATGGTCAGCATTGGCTAAAAATATGGTTTGTGGATTAGCAAATAAAGAGCAATTAACCTTGAACAAAACAGGGTGCCAGACAAAGACAGAAAAAAATCATGTGACTGTACATGTATCACATTCATTATAAAGAAGGCATTTCGTCCACTCTACAATAGTTCATCTGCATAATTAAACTGCAGCCCTGTACAATTAGCAACATAGGAATAAATCATTACAAAACTTTAACATGTCATCACATAAATGGAGAATTATTACTTTAGAAGAAAAAAAGTTAAAATTATTTGACTCAATGACATGGGGGAGGGGCTTGTCGAACAATTTTATATTGAAGGGACTCAAATAAACATTGTCGTAACAGATTAGGAGAATATTCATCAGCAGTGGGAAACTGGAGTGAATGGAAAGAGAATTATGTATGTACCAAGATTTAAATGACATTTTTGAATGGTTTTGCAACGTGCATGACAACAATACCCCTCTCACATTTCATGTCAAGAATAAAGAACTAATGCATCTTTATTTGAAATAAATCTATTCTTAAGACATGAAGAACCTTTTAATAATTAATGTTACTTTTAAACGAAGACATCAAATGCTCTGAAGTATGTAGCTTTCTTACTACGTACATTACATATACTTCTCACAAAAATTTTAGTCCCCCTCTGGAAAGGCCATCTGTCTTAAAAGGCCACTTTCTATGTGCAGAAGGAGTGGCCATATAAGAGGGGGACCACTGTATTGTAGTTTACATTTCTTTTGAATAAAATCAGCAAATGACTCATGAATGATTATACACAGTAAATAGTGTATTACTGGTATATGCATAACTAAGAATAAATTTAAGTACAGAGGCCTGAAGCAGAGAGCATAGCCTCATTCTTTTCTCCTTTATTCACATACATGCCCTCTCTAATTTACACAAAATTTTTTGTCCTGCTTTACATCCAATTCCCCACCCGCAAGTGGAAGTCATGGGTTGGAACACAATATTCATACTAACAACAGTATTTAAAATTCACAGCAATCAAAAACTGAGGTCTGAAGTCCCTATCTTAGAAATGTAGAAGTACCTGCATGACATTACATATGCATACAAGCACAATAGTACTAAGTGCACATAAAACAAAAACCAGTCCCAAATGTTCATTTCAAAAAGAGGAAGAACATAAAGAAAACTGAGTTACTTCTTAAGCAAACGAAACACCTTAACATAAAAGAGTCCTAAACCATAATTCTGGAACTAATAAATATGGTACTGACCTGCAAGTTTTTTCCAGTTTTATCAACAAAATCTTTCGCAATTAAGATTACAAACAGACTAGCTTTGACTCTAAAGAAAAAATAGTTGATATGTGTTTTGTACTTTATATCATCATCAGGTGAGACACTGATAAACTGACTTTATTAAATAAATTTTGTATAAATACTACAATAAGAGCCTCTGGTCTGAAAAGAACTTCCAGAAATTTTAGAAATTTTAAAGCTGATCATTTCTCCATTTCATCTGCTGAGTGTTTATACGACTTTCCATCCTTTTTAAAACGACTGTCATGGTGGCCATACTGGATATCAGATCAGCACAATTTTTACTGACGACCACAGGCATCATAAGAAGTCTTCCCATGAAAAACGCATGCCAATATGACTTTCCATTCAGGAAAAGTAGCGATGCCAAGATTTTCAAGCTGGCTGCTGTGGTGGCTATATTGGATGTAAGACTGCCACCATTTTCATTTAGAACCAACTAGACATCATAAGAAGTCTTTCTGTGAAAACATCATGAAGATATGTTCATGCATTCAGGTGGAGTAGTGATAACAAGAATTTCAAGATGGTCACTAGTGGCCATAATGGATACTGAGGTGGCACCAGTTTCATTTAGGACCAAAGGACATCAAAAGAAGTCATCTGGTGAAAACCCAGTGCCAATATGACTTTCCACTCTGGAAGAGTAGCAAGTTTCAAGACTGCTGCCATGGTGGCAATACTGGATATCAAATCGTCACCACTGTCATTTAGGACCAAGTAGACTTTACAAGTCTTGTAGTGAAACCCCCCATGTTGATATGACCATCCAATAAGCAGGAGTAGCAATAACAAGATTTTCAAGATGGCCACTGTGACAGACATATTTTATGACTAAGCAGAAACATGTTCACTTTTGACTAAATATCATAAAATCTTTAAGATGACTGTGGCCATATTTGATGTCTGAGCAGCATCATTCTCATTTAGGACTGACAAGACCTTAAGATGAATGTGTTTGTAAAGCTTTATGTCAATGATCCAGGTAGTTTAGGTGGGGTAGTAATAATAAAATTGTGCTGACAATGGACACTGCATAATGGACAACAGACTATCTCATAAGCTCTTCTGGCCTATGACCGGTGGAGCTAAAACTGGATTAGTAAGTCAGCTTTGTGTGGCAAGATAAAAGAGTGTCGTTTCTTTCATCAGTGAACATTCTTACTCAGGACTGCTGGCCTCCAGAACTCTAACTGCTGACTGCAGATATTTATCTTCACAAAGAATAACCAATCCATCAACCTGAAATGGACAGAAAAACTCGGTAATCAGTGTGCCTGACACAATTTATAATATCGATCATTTAAAATAAACCATCTATATTCTCATATACATCAGATCCATCTATCAACAACATATACCCTGATGTGCCATCACATAATGAGCCAGCAGATCAGGGTCTACATTGTTTGTTCTATGATTACTCCGAACAAAATATCGACACAAAGATGACTGCGCATTATGCAATGGCTAATCTGGGTCTATGCAGTTTACAGCTAGATCCAATTTGTACACAAAAATTAAAATAATAAAATAGAGACAAACAGTCATACATATAATTATATTGTTATAAAGGATATACAATTTATCAATTTAAAAAAAATAAATAATTTATACAATTTTATATAGTGCATTGGTATTAAGGCCATTAAGATACAAAGTATCTAACTCATGAATTCAGTAAGTTTCTTTTATGAGTCTATTCATGTCTCTATGCACAATATCTATTGGCATGAAAGAAAAATTGAGTAGAGAGTGATTACTGGTATTAAAATGTGTTCTTTCATGCCAATAGATATTGTGCATGGAGACATGAATAGACTCATAAAAGAAACTTATTGGATTCATTAAGTTAGATACTTTGTATCCTGATGTCCATAATATCAATGCACTATATAAAAATTGTATAAATTTTATTTTTTAAGTGATAAATTGTATATCCTTTATAACAATATAATTATATCTATGACTGTTTGTCTCTATTTTATTATTTTACTGATTCAGGTTTCATTAGAGACTCGTGTATCTTTTCGATCCTGTCATATATATAAAATTGTGATGATGATGCACATCATTTATGACTTTACGTAATGATGTATTTGTTATTTTAAAATATAAAGATGTCATCCGTTTCTTTCAAAATCTTTTGTGCCTGAAGCATACATTAAATGCAAAACTAGTTGCATGGAATTATTGGCGTTTGTGTTGTTTTTTAATCCCAATACATGAAACTTAATGAATACACAGTATTAAAAATTAGCTGTTAAGAAATTTCTCCCATGATCTGAACTTTGATTATAATTAGTGATACTTGCTTTCCAACCCATATATATGATACATTTGGAGTGCCATTCTGTGAAGTCAAACAAAATTTACTCAGACTGTTAGGCTGAAGCCAATTCTGTGAGCTCTGACTTTTTCGGAGGTCTTCCATATGCACTGATGCAAATGCAAGCAAAACATAATTGGGGTTCATTTTACTGTACCATATTCATAAATTGCATATATGCATTCAATATTACATTATATCTACAGGTCTGCTCAAACTGCAACATACTATCAAAACACCTACAAGGTATGGTTTTTGTTTTTCATATTGATTGTTACATTACAGGTGAATCATTTTAACAAAAATATTTCACACAAAAAACACTAGGAATACCTTAGCATGATTACTCAATGAACTCAACGAGACCAATGAGAGAGGATCCTGATATATCATGCAAAAAATTGCTCCATTTATTATTTTTAAAGCTATTTTTATCTGCTTCATTCTTTATTTTCATTACGGTATTTTTTTTTAAGAACATTAAAGTCATGAAATCATGTTTTACATTTTTATCTAATTCATTATTCCATGTACCATATAAAGCACACTCACACACACAGACACACACACACAGTTACCTACTTTTGGTTGATATTTTCTGCTCTCTTATGTATTTAAAACTAATAAGATGCTTATAAAAATAAATCAAGACTGTGTGTTCTGCATATAGGTGGAACTACTGACATTTTCAATGAACCCAGTAACTGTCACAAACTAAGAGGCACATAAAATCAAACAGAAATTTCAACTTTACGAAAATCTGCAAGATTTATATATTTTCTGATTGTTAAGTTCAGCATATTTCACTTGAGACTCAGTTTTGTATTGCACCTGATCTTCATGTCTTATGGTTTCTTGTAACACACCGCCATATTAACATGAAAATACATACTTTTCTGGTCTTTAATGATTCTAATTAACTGTATCTTATGACTTAAAGCAACAAGTACAGATTATAATTTTAATTCTTAGTTTATTTCTTAAATGTTTGGTTTCTTGTCATGGATTAACTCTGAAACTACAAGACAACCATGAATCATGCATAGTGTTGCTTTATAAATACAATGATAAATGAAACAGCACAGAATGTCTAAATGTAAGTATATGTATTTGAAATGTGGCTAATAAAAGACCAAATGAAGCCATTCAATGAATTCTTTCCCATGTTTGGAGACTGTCATTCTAAGTGCTAGGTCCTTCAAAGAATTCTTTCTCATGTCTGGAAATTCTAAGTGCTAATCATACTCTTCCTTATAAGCAACCTTCTATTTTAGGACACAATCAAGTGATAAACCTTGCAAAACGTTTAACTCACCTCTGACCATCCTGCAGCTATAAGAAACTGCTGAGCTTCAGGAAACTGCCAGACTTTCTCGGTAAATGATTTATTCTCAATCTTCACACTTCTGTATTTCTCTTCTGTAGGGTTGTCTAAAACATTCCTAAATTAGAAATAACTGAAATACAATTGTAAAATTAACCCAAAAATCGCCCAATGAAAGACAACAATATTCACAGATGAATGGTAATGAAATGTATGCAAGACAAAAGTGGCATCTAGTAATCAAAGTTTTATCTGTATTGTGTGTAAAAAACTCATATCAACATTTACTTGCATTGTGTACAAAAACCACACAACTTAATTTAGAAAAACCACATAATTATTCATTTACATGTATCTGTATTGTGTACAAAGGCCACACAGCTTCATCATTTCATTGAAACACTTTTCAACTACTTTATTTATCTGTAATTCTTCTTCATTTCAATCACAGTATTAGCATTTATTGGCATGTCAGTACACTAATGGCCATATGGTTTCACTTAAAAGTAAACTTCTAAAAATGCAAAAATGAAGAACATGGTAAAAATATAAAATGCATGGATGTTAAAATTCTGTGAAAGGAGTATAAAATAAATAAAAGATAAATGTAAAGCATGTAAAATCATTACAACATATAGTCAAAATTTGCTACATAAAGAGTATTCTCTCATTAAGTCAAAGTCTTTCTCCAGTGGTACATCACTGTTACATTTTTCACAGAATTCACTTCAACATAATCTGTCTCACAGGGTACTGGTACACAGGAGTCAACAAACTTGACAAGAACGTGTACTTTGTCAGTGGACACTGGCAGAGTATGCACTCTGGTCGAGTTTCCCCATTCAGGAGACAAGCACGAGTCAAGTATGTATGTCTGATACACAATCGACACAATACCATTTAATCTTTGTGATTTGTTCTATACCAGGGATGCTGCTCTACAATAGTGAGTCTGATGTTCTCAAGCTTGTTTATAAAGTGTTCAATTCCAAAGACTTTGATAAGTATCAATAATATCTGATGACAGTGTACAGAATCTTCCAACTGGAAAGAAGTGACTGTAGGCCGCTTTGGCTGCTTTACGTGCCCTTTCATCACCCTTAATACTAGTGTGACTAGGCAGCTAGCAGTACTGAATATTTTTTCCAGATTGCAAGATGATGAAATTTGATTTCTGAAAGGTTTCTATGCAGTTCAAAGATCTAAATATGGCAATATTTCTGCAGTAAAAATTGAGGCTTTATCCAGTGTCCAACTCAAGATGGTGACATGAGGTGCTTCAACAACAGCTCCAACACTATCACCATCTTTCAAACTGACTGCATACAGCGACACACAACCATGATAGAAGGCTCTGATTTCATTGAATTTACTTTGTGAAATAAGTAGATCTGTTGAAAAAACTTTTCAAATTGGCAAAGATCAAATATAATTGGGGTGGGGTGGGGTTGATAACCAAGGTGGTTATTTTGGAACATAAAATTTTGCATTATTTGCTACTTCTTTTTTTTGTCATTTCTAAGTCAAGATGAATAAGCATGGCACAAGGTGGAATGGAATTTGGTTTCTTAGTGTACAGTATATGGTATTTAGGCCTAAAGACAACATCATATGCAGGATTAGAAGATAGTTTAGGAGTGTACAGAAAAGCTAGTTTTGTTCATCTGAGATAAGGTGTGGTTCATTCGCCTCAGCATAGAGGCATTCTGAAGGGGAAGTCCTAAATACACTTAGGCAAAGTCCAAGTCCCTGACTGATTATTAGATCATGCATCTGCAGGTAAGATGTACAAGCTAATCCATATACAACTGAGCTAAGTCAAGTTTAGATCTTAACAATGACCAATATAACTTAAGCAAGACCTTCTGATATGCTTCTCACCATGACTTGTATTAACTCATGTGATTTTGAACATTTGTCCCCACAGTATTTTGGATGTGGAAGGAAAGTTATACTGTGGTCAAAAGCAAGCCGTAAAAACTCTGGTCTCTTCCACAACAGGAATAAGACAACCATCAAGATCAAGTTCTTAATCATTCTGAATTTAATGTAACTGACAGAAGTAATGACAAACAGTTTTGGATTTCAAAAATTTAAATCTGTTTGCTTCTGACAATTTCTGAACTCCAAGTTGATCAGTGCATAGTTGATATTCAATAGTATGCATACTCATTAATCTATAATGGATCCAAAAGACACCAAAATCTAATAATGAGCAGTCAGTTCCTGGATTAAGGCATTTCACTATGCTGTTAATTCTGATGCTGAATAGGGTGATTGATAATAAATTGCCCTGAGGTACACCTGAGGACTGCTTTCAGAAAGTGTGGAGCCTACCTTAACTATGAAATTTCTTTTGAAAATTTTGTGATAAAGTTAGGTAGGTGGCCCCTTTGACCTAGGATGAATAGATAATTCACTATGCCATATAGGCATCCATTGACTTATGTGATAAAGTTAGGTAAGTGGCCCCTTAGACCTAGGATGAATAGATAATTCACTATGCCATATAGGTATCCACTGACTTATGTGATTTTGACTTATGAAAATTTCATGTGACAATGCGAGATCAATTTCGTATTAGTTTTATAAATTTGTCAAAAACAAAAAGAATTTGTCAACTACTAAAATGAATGGGATTAAAGTTAAATGAATTACATATTTTTCAATGAAAATTAAAGGCAGTGAAACTCAAATTCTGTTACACGACCAATCTTGGGAATGCAACTATTTTGTAAGTCTGTACTTCCATGTGGTGTTGTAAGCTTCCTCCAAGCTGAAAAAAGATGGTAACTGTATGTTCCTTTTTTTTATTAAAGTTTCTTCAATAAATGCTTTAAGTCTGGCAATATGTGTCTCTGTCACCTGAATCTGATGTTGATCTCTGATAATCAAGATACCAAACTCTGTCCATGGTTATGTGACTACAGCTTGTTAGTGACACAAGACACTAGCTGGAATGGTCAGCAGTGTGGTCTCTTCCAGATTTTGGTATTGTTATCGCTGTTGCTTCTCACCAAGACTGAAAATGTCAAGTAGCGTATTGAGAGCTGTATTATGTAAATGTTTCAAAAGTTGATTGTGGCTATCACCTGGTGCTGTTAAAGTGTCACAGGCTTGATAAAGAACCTTGTTGTTCCCTGAGAGTGAAAAGTTTAATGTAATCTTCAGCATCAGCAATTTGAATTTATTGAGGAACATTTCCTTTCAGTTGTCAGAAAGTTGTGGAAGTTGTCAGAAAAATTCTCAAGAAGAATTTTATTCTGGCCCATCACTATCAAGACCATCTGTATACCACTTCACCTCACATGGATTTTGTCAAGGATCAAATTAAACGGTCAAATTTTGTTTTATCATTGCTACTGAATTTATTTCACTGTATTTTAATTCCTGCCTCATGAGAAGAAAGGTATAATGAATGGGGAGCAGATAGCCTGGGTTATCTATAATTAGTGCTCACTTGACTTTAACATACATGTGATTCTACGGGAAGCAGGACAAAATACCATTCTGGACACTTATGTGCAGCACAGAAACCAGTCAGAACAGTCCAGTGGGTACATAATCTGTTACAGCAATCATTGCAATCAGCGCAATACTGCACAGCCCAGTAGCAGGATAAGGCTAGCAAGTATACATAACAAGCTGTTATTTGACTACTTTATTCTTGTAATCCGGAGAGTTTAGGTCAAATGCATGATTTGTTGTTAGGTATTATAAGCAATAAAGGGATCAATTGCAGTCATGAGGGATTTTGAGTCTTTGATGAAAAATCGGCCGTCCTTTGGCACAACTGAGTTAAAAAGGAAAGACATCTAAAAAATGTTTTTGCAAAAACACTTATGTATTTTGATTTTTTTAAATGGTCTTATTTAATTCCTTATTACATTGTTCAAGATGTTTCAATTTAAAGTTTAACGAATAATAACTGAGCTATCCCTTGCTATTGCTTACACTAGTGTAATGCACCACCGGTTAAACATTAAGCAACACCTATGAACATCATCAAAAGTGTACAGAGAAACTGCATAAAGCAAGAAACACAAGATGCTAATGAACATAAACACTGTTGATCCACTGGGTAAGGAGGGCACTAACTGAGAAATTAGACAATGGCTGACCTCAGAATCTGGAGGAAAACTTTGCTTTATGTGAAATATTTTGAGAGCTGAACAAACAACATGTCAATTTAATATGATTTTATTTGATCTTCAAACATCTAAAGTGCAGTAATTGAAACATTGTGTGACAAATAATAGTAAAACAAGTTGCAATTTTGGGATCATGGAAACTGGAATCAGAGTTTATGGAATTTAAATCAGAGCCTTTGATTTGCTTAAAGGCTTGTGTCTAAGAAAGTTTTTTTTTCTCAGTACTGTTATCTCAAAGATGACTCAAAGGTAATTAAGACTGATGGTCTGGCCCAAATCAACGTTAGTCATAAAAACACATGTTGTGGAATTTCCAAGCATCAGAAATGAGTCAACTTTAGATTTCAAGAGCGTATGCGACTACTGTGAAATACAAGTACAGTAGTTTTTATCTAAAGTTTCAGCTGATAGATGCTGAATATTAAATATTTTTAATTTTTTAAGCAATTATTATAATTTTGCTTATGGGTCCATAGTGTTACTGTTTTATCTGGAATTGCATTTCAGCAAAGCTCATTAGAATGGGGCAGAGCTCTACTTTGTACTGTCTTTAATGTTGCATACACCTTTTTATCATCATTTTTTCACATGTGCAAACAATTAAAGGTTCAAACTTTAACAATAATCTACTTGAAAATCTAACTTTGTCAACTTTTAATGAGAAAAAAGTTCTTTTCATGAAAAATGAGGGGACAAACAAATAGTTAACCTTGATTTATGATACATTAAAAATTAGTTGGAAAGAAAAACTATAAAAATACTGTAATTGGCCAACATTAAATCACTGACTAATCATATTGGAAGGTATATATTGGCAGAAGTCTGGATAAAGGGGCTTCTATACCCATTTTTTAAAAATAAACCCCTGAAAATATTATGTCTAGCTTTTACAGAAAGTTTCCACATACACAGAAATTTACCTGCAAAGTTTCAGAAGTGTGGAAAGAGCTGTCACATACTGTTCATGGCTGCAATTCTTCTGAAGCAAATCTAAGCACACAATCAATGAATCTGAAACACCATCATCTATCCCATTCTAAAAAAAAGATGTTTTAATTAACAATTAAGGCATTTTAAGCACGAGAACATATATATATATAGATAGATAGATACACACACACACACACACACACACACACACACACACACACACACACACACATATAAAGTCTGAATCAGTTACTAGAAACACCGAAATGCACTGAAATACACAATTATTTACATCTTTTGGGTGTATATATTGGTGTATAGCCCGATATTATGATTTGTAATTGTTTTAATAATTATAATAATAACAATAATAAGCAAACCAACTTTCGATTTAAGCGAGTTTGATACAATTTTTTTTTACCAATTTCTTGCGCAATCCATGTAATAACGCCATTCTGTCATATTTGATTTTACTTGACTGGACTGGTATGATAAATCTCACATTGGTCAGAGCTTAAAATATAGGAGTGAGATTATGACTGCGACAATCCAGAATGTGTATTTACATATTTTCAGTGGAAATATAATACACTTATGTATTTTAAAGTAAATAAAGATGTAACAGGCATACAAAATAAGGTAAAATCTGTCCAATCAAGTATGACTGAGCGACTAGTAGTATGGATAAAAGAGAGTTCTGGCTCACTTTTGCCCAGGACCGTTTTTGTACCAGACGCTTCTATCTGTGTATGAAAAACCACACAAAATCAAATTAAGCCATTTTGACAAGATGATTTTTTTATACCATAAAAGTCTCCAAACAAGAAAAGCAGGGTTCTGTTCTGTTTCACCAACAAATAAAACTTTCATGAGATACCAAGCAGCTTCTACCATAAACCCGCAGGAATTAATGTTTAAAATAATATTGAAAATAAAAAAATGTCATACAGTAAAACATATATTTCACAAAGAATAGAATCATTTACACGGTCTGCACAAGAATTCTTAAAATCAGGTCACAAAGTGGCTCCGCCAATGCTGGTCGGGAAAATATAGAACAACACAAAACGGAGAAAAATTTCCAGATAATAGTATAAAAATGATATGCTTGAATCTGTCAAAGAAGCAGATTATAGAATCTGAGTTGAAGAAAATGACAGCTGCTAAGCTTGGTGTTTGTGTGGATAAGATTAATAGATCTTCCGATGGGCACGACTTTTTTCAAACGTCTGGTGGATCTTATTGGATCGTTTTTAAAGTGGAATACAAAGACAAAGAAAGAAAATTGATGGATTGGATGTGAGATCCATTCACTGATGTATTTGAACATGCAATAAGAAGTCTTCCAGATAAAAAGAAACAACAATTATGTCGCTAGATGAATCTCAACGAGTTGAATAATGACCCAACGCAAATGTGTTAATACCATCGATGCAGTATTACTTATCATCAAAACTGTTTAATCTGGATTTAGTTATTTCATCAGTGACAATAATGTGTTTGTACGAACAAAATCCTATTGTGGTTACGCAATCGATTTTTTCATTTGGATGACGAGATAGCGCTTGCCTGAAATTATTGAATCGCATTTTATTTTTAATGTAGTCATTATTTAACCCTTTTGCCTTTTTTGTTTTTTCATCACCATCATCACGCAGTAACACGTACATCTTTCTACGGAGACCAACAAATTTGGAAACAATAGCGAAATTAATTTCGACCTTGAATTTACCAATAACTTTTTTGTTAGTAGGATCGTGAAAACCTGTTTTTGAAGGAACATCAGATAGATCACACAGTGATTTGTTATTGAAGATATATTGATAGAAATCACCGTTAACACAGTCAGCATCATTAATCTCGTACACGAGTGAATCAGTGTCTGTGAACAGCAATTTTGCATTTGGCTACTTTGTTTTTACGAACCCATAATGAAAATCATACACGAGCTATTTTGACAGATCCAACAAAGCTGCACCAAAATAGATTGGTTTGTTAAGTACCAAATTGTTTTTTGTTTTTTTTTCATCAAGACGAGATTTTTATTGATGGTTATCAGCTTGTCAAACGTATTTGATGCAACAAATTTTCTACAGTGTTCCTTATTATTAACAATCTCAATATTTATTTGCTTACAAATATTTTCCATGGTTTTACCAAATACAGAATTGTTCATCAACTTGAAAAAGTCTTTCTCAAACTCTGTAGTTGCTTGTGCTCGTCGAGCTGTCTTAGAATCAATATAACCTTTCATCCAACAACAATGATTGAATTTCAGGACTTCATGGATTTTTACAACAATCAACCCAGCATCAGCAGCTTGTTTAAGATTTTTGTAATTACAAATACAATTTCACTTGTTAAAAAGATTTGGAACCATCTTATGAATTTTACAAGGACCTGATCTGTCAAGCGTTAACTGCTCCACTGACAACATATCATCAGTGATCAATAACAATTCTGCGAGACATGGACAATCATTATGTAAATCATGTAACGAGTCTGAATAATCAATATTAGCCTCTACAAAATAACTGTATTTGTCATTCATTTCCAAAGACAGATTCTTAGTTTCCTCGATAAATTGCTCTGGAGAAATCCATCGAAAACCTCGATACGGCATCGGCTGAGACATTGCATAGCCATACAGATTATTTGTATCGAGATATAAGATATATTTAACCAATTTGTCAATATCAAAATTTTTCATATACCGATTGTTTGCGGCAGAATGTTTTTTTGTGATAGCACGGATTCCACCATGAATTCCTTTTCCTCTAAAATGGTACATGTCAGGATCTTTTAATAGTTCCAATCTGATCTCGGAAAACTTCATTTACGCGTCCCAAGAAAGTCCTGGCACAGAGAAATACCAACACGGATCTAACTTATAATATTTTAAACTAGTCTCGCGAAAACTTTCAAAGATGTCACTGAGTAAAAGTACATCATACATAAATATCATGGTAGTCTGCAAATGTTTTGCAATCAAGTTCTTGCCAAACTGTCTGAGCCTGATTATATTCTTCATCAGTGATTGTTTTTTTATCATTCAATGATGAATAGAATTTATCTTCGTCCGGCAGTGATGTTTCAGTGAATCTTTCATGGTTATTAAAATACTCATATGGGAAATGGCCTTTTTTCTTCAGCAAATGCAACTTCTCAGTGCCGAATTCTTTTTCAAGGCATGGAAAACTCGAACAACTTTTCCAGTGTTTTATCTGCAAATGGCTTCATGTAAGTCATTTGACTCATCAAGGCAAAAAAATCATCTTGTCAAAATGGCTTAAATTGATTTTGTGTGGTTTTTCATACACATATAGAAGCGTTATCTGGTTAAAAAAAATGGTTCTCAAACCTTTAGTTTCATTTTGTCCAAAAATGTCTATGTATTTTAACACTGAATTTGACATAGGCACTTCTCAGAATGTCTATAGTACAAGTCACACGGGTCAAGTAAGCATTCGTGTTGAGTAATGGCTGTCATTTTTTTATAATTTGATTCTACATACCTTTAAGTGGCAAGTATTCACTTCATTTGGATTTGTATACATCCATATTCCTTTGGAAAGTCATTATCTAGGTGCCCCGAGTGGTGCATTGGGCAAAATCAATGTTAATGTACGTAGACATTTTTTGACGAAATGAACCTAAAGGTGTGATCCAGTACAATATGGATTGAATGTCGTGCGCTGTGATGTCACTATGAAAACTAAGCATATTGATAAACAAATCTGTACTACCCTATACTGTGATGATTCCACTCAACACACACTTATTCTGATCCAAGTTTAGTACATGGCCACCACTGTAAAAGTCCGCAGCGATAGATAATTTTCATCTGGAAGTTTCTTGATGACAGTTAAGGTGCAGAGCATTCAATCATCAGGAATGAATAGACTTTGGTTTAAAAAAACATTAGTATTAAATTTTAAAAGAACAATTTATATTTAATTTAAAATGAGTATATGCGCATAGATGACCCATGTTACTTTTATTATAAATAATGTCATTCCAAAAGGAATGTGAATGTATAAGAATCCAAATGAAGTGAATATTTGCCACTTAAAGGTATGTAGAATTAAATTCTGAAAATTGTCACCCATGAATGAAATAGTCCATGTTGAATGCGTACATGACGTTAGCTACGATGTCATAACCTCAACTTGATTTGTTGTGGTTGAGGCTACGAACTGATCCCATATCATGTAATGGAGCAAAAAAAATCATCACTAAAGTCAGAAAAACAAATAGTGTAGAAATCTACTACATAAGTATAATCATGTTGTGAAGGAAGTATGGCTTATTATGAATTTATTAAACCCTTACACGATAAAATAAATTGGCATGGTTACACTAACCTCACTGTGTCTGCCATGACAGATAACACAAGACTCTCGCCGTGACCCCTTTTCTAAATAAGGCTTGCCTTACCATATTTGGATATTCTACGCTATGTTATTAATTGCTGAATCGTGGAAACCAGTTTTTGTTGAGAAAAGGCAAAGTCAGTGACTTTCCAAATCCAGTGGTTAGCAGGACAAATACATTTTTTTTATCAATCAAGTGGCGAATAATGGCTTCTTGGTGGAATTTCAAAGTCACCGATAAACCATATTTACTTTTAACGCACAGAATTTCTAACTCAAACCGCGCCATAGTTTTACTACCATCTGTTTACATTCCAAATAAGGCCTCAATGTCCTTATATGGCACATAAACAAACAAGGCTGAGAACGGAAGTAGTCATTATTTGAACTAATATGGCGGACGATCTAAACGAAAATATCGGATAAGAGAGGTAAACGAGATTTTACAACTATTTCTACAATGATTTGCAATAATTTCGGTATTAAATAAGAGGATTACTCAATTTATTTCATTATATGCAAGGAATATGTTCAAAATTGTTTATATTAGGTTAAAAAAAGTACCGGGTGTGAATCACACCCGGCTTGCTCCATTGACACACATGGGCTCATGATACTACCCCGTCCACGAGGTAGGAGTAGGGGTACTAATATTAGTACTAACATGACCTGTGCGACTTCTACTATAAGCGAGGCAGCTTCTAATATCATTTTCATAAGTCTTTGGTATGACTCTGCTGAGGTTCGAACCCACGATCTCCCGCATCTGAGGCGGATGCTCTAACCACTTTGGTCACCGGAGTGGTCTGGGCCGGATAGGTCATCATGAATAACCTATTATAATACAGTATTTATGATTTTGAAAGAAGAGTATTAAACATTCTGTAACAATCAAGTCCCTGTGGACTAGGACGGAAATCGTAAAAATGAAGATTAAATTTACGTCTTTGGTGCATCTAGTTAATCGATTACTTACTGCTAAGAAATAAATGATAAATACATTTTAAGGAAATTATATTTAACTGGTGAAAAACGTAATACCTGTGCGAAAGTCGCCATCTCATCCAGGAAATTATTGAAGAGTTTTATTCCTGTTATCTCCCCTTAATTTAACGTAGAGATACAACATATGGGGGCGTTCCACAGACATTACCTAATTCTAAGAGAGTCAAGTGCAAGGTGAAATTGTTTGCCTTTGAAACATGGAACAAATGTTTGGAACCATTTATCTTAGTTTCATGTACTGTGGCTGAAATTTCTTTGGATATCTGTACTTGTGAAAATTGTACATGATCTTATGACTAAAATGGCTGCTCCCATCTCCTAAAAAAAAAAATAATTTAAAAAAATAAGTACACAAATTTTAGCACTTATTAAAGTTAAAAACGAATTTTGCCAGAGTAGACAATACAATCTTCTGAAAGTACAATGAACAAATGAATTAGAAAATATAAGAAAAAACTGAAGAACAAAAAATATATCGGCTTTTTTGTTCTTTTTCAATTTGCCTGTGAAGTCCAGGATGTGAAACTGACCAAGCGGAACTAGCAGAGAGAGAGAGAGAGAGAGAGAGAGAGAGAGAGAGAGCATCTGAAGTAAGGCACAAACAGACGTTAAACCTATCAATCATACAGCAAAATAAAGGGAATTAAAAGTTCTTTTAACAATACTTAAGACATGCAAGGTAGTTTTTAAATAGCCAGGATAACCATTGGGAAATCCTTGGAAATTCTTTTAAAAAATAAATATATACCTCCCACTAAGTAAATACGAAACTGTAGAGCGCCATCGAAGAACTATTTCCAAATAAAGGAAGAAAAGAAAAGAAATGATTCGTGAATTCTTGCTATCTTTTTTAGACTTTTTTGACGGGATGTTTCGGCTCGCTATATCAACCGAAACGATTCGGCCCACATGCAGTCTGTGAACAAACAGTTTTAATGTAGAGATTCAGTAATATTGATAAGAACATTGGTTTCTCATATGCATGCATGGCTTGTGTTTTTAATATTAAATTTAACGAAATTTTAACAACTGTAGATTGTGGGTTTTTTATAAAGTAAATATTAATTTAGTTAAACTTGGTGAAGTAGGTGTTTGTCAATGTCCGTTTTCCTTATCGTCATTATTATTGACTTTATTAATGTATGTAGCTGTTTGCAGAACGGTGCCTTTGTCAGTCTATACATTGATGTTAAATCTTTGAGTCTTTGATAAGAAAAATAATAAGATAAAACAAAATCCCGCTTGATATTATTTGTTGCCGAATGTATATGTATGTGTCTTATTACTACAGTAGGTATATTTATGGCAAGTTTCCGTGTTTATTCCTGTTCATATTTAAGAAACAAATATTTATTATATCTAATATTTGTTATATCTTTTTAATTTGAATGAAAAATAGTGTTTATTTGTAAAAGTGTATTACAAAATATTTGTAATAAATTTTCTCATAGTTTTATGATGAAGGGAGGTAATAGGATTTGTACTCATAGATTAACACAAATAAGACTGGTTACCTGTTTCACAATAAAAAAAATCGTCCAAAGAACAAAATATTAAATTTTATAAAACATGTATTAAACTAGGAAGAATATTTAAATCAAAAACCTGTATTTAGCTAACTTGCAATTTAGGGTGTCAGTCTATAAAGCATATGTTGAAAATGGTCGATGTGATAAAATCTATATGAAGGAAGAACATGTTCCAAATGTCAGAATGACGTTTTAGATGACTAATTCCCTTTGGGTAACTAATTCCGTTACCTCAATAATCAATGCTCTCTCTCTCTCTCTCTCTCTCTCTCTCTCACGGAAATGTAACTACTTCTAAAACTCTATTATACCTATAAATTTATCTATCTATATACTACTATATATGTCTGTACTCTTCTAACTATATCTGCACTGTAACACTTCCTTTTTTCTCATCTATATTGATGTGTATATTTAATTTGCGTTGGCTTTTTGCTTTTTTATTCATTATATGTTATGGATAATTGTATTTTGGGCTTAACCTTGTCCAAAATCAAGTTCATTTTCTAACTTTCTCGAATCATTGGTTAGTGGGTTTTGTAAACGGCATTTTAATCTCAATCTGAGTCCAGAAGACTGGAAATTCCGCATGAAATGCCGAGTCTACCTGTTGTTGATCACATTTTATGCTATAATTTTAATAACAGACTTTCTAATTATAACTAAGATTTTATCTTGTAAATATTTGGAACCTTTCCAGAATGAATTTTCCATTAGATAATAGTTTCTTTCAGAAAATGCAAATTGTGACCTGAGGTCAAGAAGAGGACTATATAATTATATTTATCTTGAAATTATTCATTCGTGCTGTTTGATCTGAACAGAATCAACTGCATTATTGTTGTGTCCATTATTTCATTTCATTAATTCAATTTATTTAATTCAAGTTATTCTTCTTTGGAAATAAAAAGCGCTCAAAGCTAACATTCTTGGAAATAGACTTGGATTTATAATGAAATTCAAATAAGGATATATTCTTGGATTGTGTTATTTTGATCCAACAAAAGACTGTTGGCACATCACCAGGACACGGGCCGCCACAGGCACATCAACACTTCCAGCGTTGGTTTATGTTAGAATACCACTAAAGCTTATTCAGAACTTTAATCATTATGACTTGTGTTAGAAATTCTAGGGTTTGGGGAGATTTATTTCGCAATACCGTAAGTTCTTTTCACATTTTTCACTTTGTATTCTAGAGAAATAAATTATTTGCTGAATTTTACAATACTTTTTGCTTTCTACTTTTTTCTATTATTTATTGTAAGACCATGCAGTTGTAATATTATATTTCTTTGCGTGTACTATTATAATATATCTTATTTAATAACTTTAGATATTGGCACATGATTTTAAGGTATTTACAGAGATATTAAATAACAAAAGTATTTTGTTTTGTAAAATAAACACAACTCGATTTACCTAACAACAAAACAAACTGAACAAATAATCAGTTGCTCTCTGAATTGCCTTAAACACCATGTTTCATTCATAAAAAGTATGGATTACAGAGTTTATTTTGTAAGCGAAAACTATCATAATGCATAAGAAATTCGAAGAGGCCGAATAGAATATGGGAACAGCGCAGAGTATATGAGAAAATTATGCGTGATGAGATAAATACATAGAGAAATTTCGAGAAATTCAAGTTTCGAGTCTGTTGCTATATCCAGTGCTGTAAAAATGCTGGACCAGTCAGATTCAAGGCCCTGTTGCAAATATTAGAAACTACTAGACCAAACAGAAAAGGAACCAATTAGTGAACAAAATATAATAAGCTAACTTAACTGTACTTCCAGAACAGTAAAACCATCAGTTTCGTCACTAAAATGCGTTCTACTGGAACACGAAAAGGCAAGGCTGTTATTTCACAAACTTTGTATACTACAGTAACTGAAAAATCAGTTTCTTCACGGAAATGTGTGCTACTATAACAGTAAAAGTTGGTTTCTTCACTAAAATGCATGCTATTGTAACAATAAAAATCAGTTGTTTCACCAAGTTGCATGCTATTGCAAATGTAAAAAATTACTTCTTCACTAAATTGTATGCTTCTGCAACAGTAAACGTCAGTTACTGCGCTAAATTGGGTGCTATTATAACAGTAGTTTCTGGGCTAAAATGTATGCTATTGGAACAGTCAAGGTCAGTCTCATACTAAATTAAGATGCAACTCCAAGAGTAAAATCAGTTTCACTAATTATCTTTCATCTGGAACAGTAACAAGTACTTTTTTCAATAATTGTCTGGAACGGTACAAGTTAAGTTTTCACTACCCTGGGTGCTTCACTAAATCGTCTCTCATCTGGAACAGTAAAATCAGTTTCTTCACTCAATTGTCTGGAACAGTAATAGTCAGGTTTTTTTCCACTACATTTACTTCATTTCACTAAATTTACTACTGCATACATTTCACTATATTTACTACTGCAACAGCAAAAGTAAGTTTTAGGAATAAAAGTCGGTTTTTAACTATTGGTGGTACTGTAACAGTAAAAATGAGCCTAAATTGTATGCTACTACAAAAGCCATCTTTTTGCACCAAAAATTCCTGTTACTGCAATAGAAAAAAGTTTGTTTTTAACCACTAAAATTGGTGATATTGTAACAGTAAATATCCGTTTCTTCAATAACTAAATTGTGTTATACCACAACAGTAAACGACAGTTTCTTCATTAAACGTGCGATACTACAACAATTATAGTCAGTTTTCTTTTTCACTAAATCAGGTGTTAACGGCAACATTTGTTTAAAGTTTCTCTTTCACGACGCAACATATTAACAATGATAAAACCAATAAAAAATGGTTTTTTTTTTTCCTTTCAAGGCGCAATAAATTCACATTTCCAAAAACAAAGTTCGTGCTTTTGTCTTAATATTGATAAGATATTTAACATCCCCCCCCCCCCAACACACACACACATGCAGAAATATCTTATAATGGTAGGATCTGGAAATCATTTGAGGCGGTTTCTGAAAAGGGCTGTGTATGCCTATGTCTAAATTTTCATCGTCTTCTCTAAGTGTTTCTCTATCTTCTGGTGTTTCATCTAGGAGACAGACACAATTCCAATCAAGAGGTACAAAATCTTTCATGAAAGCAACACAGTTTGTTTTGAAATAGAAATTACAGCTAAAAGGATGAAATTATAGTTAAGAAAGTTTCAATTATAGAACGAAATTATGCAAATACGTACAGAGAGAGAGAGAGAGAGAGAGAGAGAGAGAGAGAGAGAGAGAGAGAGAGATTCGTTCAGTTCTTAAATTTCAATATGAAAAAGCTTGATGACAAAGTATTTTTCGAATGGAATAACCAATAAAAGATGCAGTGGGCTTTACAAGTAAAATTATATGCGCAGTTTTAAATATTGACGAAAATAGCATAGAGTATGTGAAGTGAAAAACGTATCATGTATCAAGAAAACTCAATATAGTTTCAGAGAGAGAGAGAGAGAGAGAGAGAGAGAGAGAGAGAGAGAGAGAGAGAGAGAGAGAGAGAGAGAGAGAGAGAGAGAAATTTTCAATACCCAATAGCCAAGAGAGCATTGGAATTTGTTAATACCAAGTATCATCATCATCATCAGTACTGTAGTCTGGTAGACTGTTGGGGCACCGCACAAGACCGAACAACCAGCTTCCTCCATTCCTCTCGATTTTCCGTCTTTCTCAGTGAGTCGCTCAGTGTCAAGCCTGTCCACTCTCGAATGTTGTATTCCGACCTCTTTCTCTGTCTGCCTCTCTTTCTTCTTCCTTGTACAGTGTCTTGCAGGATTGTCTTGGCAAGTCCTGATGATCGTGAGATATGACCATACCACTGCAGTTTACGTTTTCTCACTGTGGTCAGGAGGTCTTCGTGAGGCCCAATGGCTTGTCTGATGCTTTGCCGTATTTCTTCATTGGTGACACGGTCTTTGTATGAGAGGCCGCGGATCTTTCGGAAGCATCTCATCTCTGTGGCCTGTATCCTTTTCTCTAAGTCAGCTGTTATGGTCCATGATTCACAGGCGTAGAGAAATATGGAGATCACCAGTGAGTGCATCAGTCTGACCTTAGAACTGAGTGTGATGTTCGTGTCGTTCCAGATGGGCTTCAGTTTTGTCAGCGCTGCTGATGTCTGTGCAATCCTGGAGAGTACTTCAGGCTTCGATCCTTCATCTGTTACAATTGTCCCCAAATACTTGAAGCTGTGTACTGTTTCTAGCTTCGTACCTTGGACCCTGATGTCAGTGCTGATGCCTTTGGTGTTGTTGGTTATCAATTTCGTCTTCTCTGCACTGATTTCCATGCCGTAGGCTGTGGAGGTTTTGTCGAGGCTCTCTACTAAGCTAGCTAGTTCTTGCTCATTTCCTGCTAGTCCATCAATGTCGTCGACAAAACTTAAGTTTTTGACTGTTCTGCCTCCGATTCTGACTGTCCCTTCATTCTTTTCAAGTATACTTATTAGAAAAGCTCGTGTAGTCTAAACTTCACTGTCGGTATAACATAGTGTTAATTATGATCTAGTTAAGGAATGTATTTTGAAGGGTTATGAACTGGCACCTGAGGCATATCGATAAAGGCTTAGGAAGGATAAAAAAGAAACTGCTCAGACCAAAGAAAAAAAGATGAACTATTTGATAAGAGGTGCTCAGCCGAGAAGGTTGATCAAGATTACGATACCCTCAGAGAGCTCATATTAACTGAAGAGTTCAAGAATTGAGTCCGAGCAAAGAAGGACGGTCAAGATCAGGATAACTTCAGACACTCGTATTAAATGGAGTTCAAGAATTGAGTCCATAGTGACGTTAAAGCCTACCTTGATGAGCACAAGGCCGAAACTTTAGAAAATGCTGCTCGTACAGCTGACGATTATTCCATGATTCGACAAATTTTATTTGTCAATAAGTCTTCCTCTCAGTACTTGTTCGTTCTCATAAGAGCACTTCCAAATTTCAAACTGGCACAAATTATATGAATCAAACGTCTGATAAGACTGACCAGAAATCATTGCCTCGTCCTACGTGCTCCAATTGTAAGAAGAATGGTCACTTTGTTTCTAATCGCTATATATTGAAACAAAGCATCAGAATAAAGACAGAGCTATTCCAAATATTCTTATTTCTAAGAGGTCCTTATCCCTTCCAACGTGTACCTATTGCAACAAAGAGCACGTTACTTCTGTTTATTACAGAATCAAGACAGTCTTATTCGAATGCCATTATTTCTAAGAGGTTAAGTTCACGGTCATGTATTGCAAGCAATACATTTTTGGGGGTCATACAAATCACAGTCTGATATTATTATGGAGAATTATGAGCCATTTGTGCCGAAAGGTTCTCTATCGCTCTTGGGTGATTCGGCCAAACCTATCCCTATTAAACATTTAAGGGACACAGGAGCCTCTCTGAGTCTTATATTATCAGGTACTTTGCCTTTTTCTGAGAAGTCTTCTTCTAATGAGAGTGTTCTTCTTCAGGGTGTAGTATGCAGCTTTAATAATGTTCCCCTCCACTGTGTAGATTTATAATCGGACTTAGTCTCAGGACCCGTGATAGTCGGAACAGTGTCGTCTTCAACCATCGAAGGTATTCATTTCTTACCACGCAATGACCTAGCTGGAGATAAGGTTGTGGTTAATCCACTAGTAACTGACAAGCCTTGTTTGGATCAGAAGGTCGATCCTATTCAAAAAGAAATCCATGATTTATATCCAGCTTCTGCAGTTACTAGAACTATGGCAAAGAAAGCTCTTGAAAATGATGTTCATCAGGAAGTTATACCTTTAGCTGACACATATATTGGTCAGGATTGATGAGGTCACTTTTACTCCTTTTGGATCAGTCAAAAGGTATTTATCGCAGTGATCCTCTTTTAGCTACTCATTCTCTTTATTCTAATCAGGGTGACAAACGACAATCACTTGTTGTCGAACAGGAAAAAGATCCTGAGATCTCCTATTTGTTTCAGAGGGTTATTATACCGAAACTGAATCCGCTGAAGTAGCCGTTTGTTATTTTGTTAAAAATTGGGATCTTTGTAAGAAAATGGAGACCGCCTGATGTACCTGCTGGTGACGAGTGGTCGGTAAACTATCAAATTGTAGTGCCAAAGTCGTACAGACAGGAAATTCTTAGTTTGGCCCATGAAACTCCTTTGGGGCTGATCATTTACGGACCAATAAGACGTATCACAAGATCTTGAATCACTTTTATTGGCCATAAATTAAAAGTGATGTTTGTAAATAACTGTAGATCTTGTAATACTTGTCAAATGATAGGAAAACCCAATCAGAAGATACCTAAGGCTCATCTGCAGCCTATTACTGCATTTGACGAACCATTTGGCAGAATATGTTGTGTCGGTCCCTTACCTAAGACTAAGTCAGGTACCGAACACTTGTTGACCATAATGTGTGCGTCTACAAGATTCTCAGAGGCAATGCCTTTGAGGAATATTAAAACTAAAACAATAGTAAATGCTTTGAATAAGTGGTTTATTCATTCAATTTAGCCATCCCAAATCTATCCAATCTGATCAAGGGTCCAATTTTATGTCTGGAATTTTCCAGCCAGTTGTGCATGAATTAGGCATCCATCAATTCAAGTCTTCTGCCTATCACCCTGAGAGCCAAGGGACTTTAGAAAGATTTTATCAGACTTTGAAAAATATGATTCGGTCGTATTGTTTTGATACTGGAAAAGATTGTGACGAAAGTGTTCATTTACTGGAAAAGATTGTGACGAAGGTGTTCATTTACTGTTGTTTTGCTGTTATGGAATCAGTTCAGGAATCTTTAGGATTCAGTCCCTTTGAATTATTTTTGGACATACTGTGTGTGGATCATTGAAGTTGTTAAAAAAGAAACTTCTTTCACATGAAGATACAGAAATTAATCTTTTCGATTATGTTTCCAATTTTAAATACAAGTTGTGAAAGGCTGGTGAGGCTGCAAGAACTAACATGCACTCTACTAAGTCAAACATGAAATTAAGGTATGACAAAAGTACAAAGGAAAGGAGTTTTCAGCTTGATGATAGATTTCTGGCTCTCTTGCCCATACCCCAAAATCCTCTTCAGACTACGTACTATGATCCTTACACAGTTGAAAAGAAAATAAGTAATTTAAATTATATCATCAATACTCCTGGGAGGCGAAAACAAAAACAACTTTATCATATAAATATGTTAAAGGGGTATGTTGACAGAGATAGTCAGGTTAATCATGCAATCAATTTAATCGTACCTGTCCAACACGGATTTCAGATATTATGAATATTCTGGACCAGAAACTTTTACGTCTGCATCCAGATGTTCCTACACGAACAAATAAAATCTACCATGACGTTGACATTCTATATTCCACACCTGTGAAACAACGTCCGTACAGGATGAACCCTCTCAAACAGGAATGTTTGAAAAAAGAAATTCAGTATTTGCTGGAGAATGATTGTGACTGGAGTTCACTATGTACACTTGTTCTGAAACCAGATAATACTTACCGCATGTGCACTGACTACAGAAAGGTGAACATTAGGACTAAAACAGATTCATTTCCATACCCAAAGATAGGTGGCTGCATTGATTCAATGAGAAATGCAAAGTATTTCAGCAAATTTGACCTTCTAAAAGGATTTTGGCAAATCCGCTGACGGAAAGTGCAAAGGAAATTTCGGCATTCATGACGCCAGATGGACTTTGTCAATATAAAGCGATGCCGTTTGGGATGAAATGTTCGCCTTGTACTTTTCAACGTTGAATTAACATGATTACATCTGGTCTAGAAAATTGTGATGCTTACTACGACACCTGGAAAGATCACTTAATGACAATTCGGAAATTCTTTGACAGACTCACTGATGCAAATTTGACGATTAATTTGTCTAGAAGTGAGGGTTTTATGTGCTTGTGTTACATATCTAGGACATATCGTTGGCCATGGACAAGTTAAACCTATAGATCCTAAAGTCAAGGCTATCTCTGAATTCCCTGTGCCTATCAATAAAAAGCAACAGATGCGATTTTTGGGTATGGCTGGATACTATCGGAAATTTTGTTCCAATTTTTCCATAAATGCTGACCACTGACAAATTTGTTGAGCAAGAAAACCTGGTTTCATTCGTCTGAAAAATGTCAGGAGGCTTTTTGATAACTTAAATGCCATACTTAAGAGTGCGTCAGTTCTTTCTGCTCCAAATTTCAAACAATCATTTAAAATGTATGCTGAGGCAAGGGTTTTGGGGTTGGTGCAATATTGAGTAAAGAAGACAAAAATGGTGTAGATCATCCATTGTGTTATTTTTTCTAAGAAATTAAAAAGTACCAGACAAATTATTCCACAATCGAGATGGAATGTTTGGCTGTGATATTGGCATTACAACACTTTCAAATGTACATCAGTTCAGCTCTTTCTCCGATTATTGTGTTTTGTGACCACAACCCTTTTATTTCTAATGGCAAGATGAAAAACGAACATCGGATTATTATGGTTCAGTTTGGTGTTGCAGGAATACAATATTGACATTAAGCACGTCAAGGGAAAAGACAGTTTAATAGCAGATGCCCTTTCACGTGTATAGAAATATTGTTCTGTTTCATATATGCTTTGTGTCATTCATAAGATTTCATCTTATGTAATATTTTTAATCACGTAAACTTTACTAACAGTAAAAAGAAAGCTTTATTGCATAAATCTTTATTTTTCGTTATAAGGAGAAATATTATGTATATTTGATTTGCATGTTTGTTAGTTATTTTTTAATTTTTTTATTTAATTATATGCAGTTGTAATGTAACATTGTATGTTGGACTTAACCTTGTCCAAAATCAAATTCATTTTAAACTTGACATGAATTGATTTTTTTAATTTTATTTCTGTAAACTACTAATACGTAGCTAAAATATTATCTTTGTGTATGGGTTTATTATCAGGATCATTATTAATAGAAGCAAATTTGTTTTATTTGGGTCTGGGTCTAGGTTATTGGGAGTTTCATACAAATTACCTGGTGTATCTGACATAGTCCAGGTTATATATTATAATTTTAGTAATAGATTTCCAATCATAACTAAAATTCTATTTTGTAAACATGAAGAACTTTCTAGAAGGTTATTTTCCATTTGGTGAATTTTAAAAAATAGAAAATGCTAATTGTAAGCTGAGGCCAAGTATTGGACTATATAATCTTGTCACTGGAATGATTATTCATTCGTGTTTAAGGTCTAGCAGAATAGATTTGTATAATTGTTGTGTTCAGTGTTCATTTGGGTTGGAATTTATTTCTTCAAATTATTTAATTCAGTGATTATTTTCTCTGCTCATAAAAATAATATTTTTGGACAGAGATATTCAATGAAATTTATAGTGAATTCACATCTGGAATTATATTACTGTTTCAACAAAAAGCTATTGGCACATCAGCATTATACAGGTCATCACAGGGACATGAAAACTTAGTTCGGATTTCTACTAAAGTTTATTCAGAACATCACATTATTTGGACTTGTGTATGTAATTCAAGGATTATTTTTAGATATAATTCGCAAGACCGGAAGTTCTTTTTTCATTTTCACTTTGTATTCTAGGGAAATAACTTAATTGTTGAATTTGGCAAAGCTTGTTGCTTTTCATTCTTTTCTGTTACTTATTTAAGAGCATAGACTCCTGACAACTACGGATTGGAAAGACAGCCGCCATGTTGTTGATTGCAGTAGTGACATAAATTGGCTCCAGAAGGCGGGGCAAGGACAATTCCCACGGTCACAGTCATATTTCTTTACACAATGATGCTAGACCGTAACAAATAGATACACTTCACATCATCCCGAAACCTATATTTAGAACCTGAAATATTAGTTTCTTGAGGCAGTTTTATCCAAAGTAGAGATGCTTCATTTCTTCCATCCTTTTTTAACATTTATTGTAATACAGTGACATGAAGAGAACGATGGAGAAAGTCTATGAAGTCGCCGTCGGCAACAAACCCCCTCCCCCACCCCCCACTCCCAACAAAAAAAAAAAACAAACAAAAAAAACAGAAAGCAAACAAAACTCGTATAGACTTGTACATGTACACGAATACACGCCTTATGACTGGTGAGCAGCTAAAGAGTTTGCTCTCATACAGGCACAAATAAAAGGTGATAGTGGTAAAGTTATAATTTCTAATCATTAGATTCTTTAGTCAATAAATCTTTCTCCAACAACGTTCTTTTGCATGATACTCCAATGAATGTGTTGGACGAATGAATAGAGAACCCGAATCGAAGAAGGCGCATCTGAGCAGCGTCTTGCATGGTCCAAGAGTAATAATTTGATAATTATTTACGATTGCATGGTCATTTATTTAAAATTAGCATGCGGACAATAATTATATAATACAACTAAAACCCTTAAACCAGGTCAAGGTTCTGGTCTAACTGTCATTTCATGGACATATATTCCAATATGTTCCTTTCGCTTCCTCGTTTTGTTCTGTCTATGCTGACGGTAAATTTGAATAAATTCTTCAGTTGGTGCCACAATAATAACAACAGCAGTCACTGCGAAGCAGAAGAACTGTAACACATTAGTCCACGTCCTGAACTCGTGTAGGGAAAGGACATTTAGACTTACCATAACTCCTGGTATGACACCAACGTAAAGAATCAATGTAAATAGGCCGCCCACAAAGGCCACAATTTTCGCCACGCGAAACATTTGTTCCAGCTGTTGAGAAGAAGGTCTTTCATCTCTCTTCAGTTCAGGAAAATCTTCAGCATACTGTTCAGACCAAGGGTGGAGAGGGTTGTCAATCTCGCGCATAATCTGCCATTGGCGATCCACATCATCGGCGCTCCGGATCTGGTGCGTTCCCAAGGAAACCAAGACGGTGGTCAGAAAACTGACTACTAGGCTACTTCCAGCACCCGCGAGGACGGAGTAGTTTTGGACAGAGTTGACCATGAAGTTGCCTAATCCTCCCTCATAGGTGGACGCCACCCCAACAGTGGCAGAAACTCCACTGACCAAACCAAACAACCCACCTGAAAGAGGGAAAAGAAACTACAAGGATTAGCACATGATAATTGTTGTATTATCTTCACTTTGGTCTTCCAGATTTCAAGAGTTGTTAATGTTATAAGGTGAAATGGTAAGAAAGTTCTGACAGACATAACGTGATAGAGTTCATGTAAGCAGATTCCTAACAGGTGATAGGCATCATGTGACTGTTATATCTCGCCTTTTATGATATTCGTCGTTCGCATGTTATCGGCTAAAAGCAAATGTCATAAAGTAAAACAATATTGTTGTGTAAAAGTTATATGAAGAATAATTCGCAAGTTAATGTAACTTATTTCCGATCGATTGTCTAATCCAACTTTTGGCAACAAAATATATACACACTGAACTAATCAAGAATAACAATGGAAAAAATATCAGTCCAGATGAATGTTTTTAATTCATTTTAAAAATTGCTTAGGTAAGCAATTATTCATGAATTATATATTATAATCATGCCACAATAATAAGGATAAGATATTTTAATGAGAAATAAGTTTTAGGTCTGAATCTATCCGAATACGTATACGAGGGTTATTATTTAAAAGTTTTAAATATTAGTGAGTTGTAGAACAAAATTCTTGATTAACTAAAAGCACGATAGTACATCCCATTAAAAATACCCATCATGCATCTCTACACATTTTTTCAGTATGATTATACAATTATTAAATGCCATTTTGACTTCAATACTTTTTATGTTGTTCCTACACCGGAAAACTGTACTTCCGACCACATAGCGGCTTTGAAAGCATTTACCCCTCGGCGAAAGTTTGATAACGGGATTCAGCCAAAATTCACTTGGAGCTAAATCAGGATGTATCGAGGATGTGTTAATTTGGATTCTATGGACTTGTGCACCGGTGCGCCCTCGTAGAGTAAATGCTGATAGATATCTCGGGTACCAGTGCGTGGACGGGTGGTTCGGTTGTGTTTTACTATCCTTGGCAACATTTTGGATGCATAAAAATGTCCAGTGACATCATTAGATACAGGCTTAGGTACCTGGACGAGCAAGCATTTCACATCGAAAAAAATGCATACAAGACTTGACATTCCGACTACATCAAGCGATCTGTGGCCTTTGCTCATTTGCTCTGATCAAAACCTTGTTATTTTCTCTTCAGTCAGGATTAAAAGAGTGGATCCAAATTTCATCACCAATGACATTCCCTAGTCACTCGTCCATATTCAACGAACAGCTGTTTTGCGACTTCAACCCAAAATCTATTTTAGATCTGCCATCGATAAATGCGGGACCCATCTTGCACATAACCTCTCTGAGCTTCATATGATTCTTCAGTATATTAAAAACAGCCTACAAATTAATGACAGTGATAACAAATATCTTCTACAGTGTATTGAGAATCTTCATCAATTATCCCATTCAAAGCAGCAACTTCAAGCTCACCAATTGGAGATAACCGTCTTACAGAAGCTGGGTCATCTTCCACGGATTCGCAGTCATCTTTAAAACGATAAAACCACCTCAAAATTGTAGGATATGATAGAAAATTATATCCGTAAACTTTATCCAAGTAAGCCCTGGTATCAGCCGGTACTTAAAGAGCGACCAGATTTTATTTTTGTATGCTCTTTACTTAATAACAGAAACGTTCCAGTTCTCCAAGAATTTTAGGTCACTGTCATTTACCTATGTTACATTGCAAGCATATATCTGTCTTTCCCGCCTGCTGTACCTGCAGCTATAAATCATTTTATACAACGTTATTTTATCAATCGATTGGTGTTAAATTTATTCTGAATTTCAAAGAAGAAAGAACGTTATAAAAAATATTCATATCTTTTTAAAATAACCAACATACGCATATAATACACTACCTTGTTGTTGTTTTGGGGTTTAACGCCATTTCTCAGAGCAAGATAGGCTATGCATGGCGGCAAGTATAACAGGCGGAGGAAGGATCAGCGGAAACCCTGTTAAGAACCAACGACTCGCGGGAAGATTCTGGTAGCTTTCATTCTTTGTTGTGAAAAGTTCATAATAATGATGCATGGATCTGAGACGATTATATTACCTGAAATTACGCCAGCGCCGGACGTCTTGCTCCAGAAGATGGCCAGGACGATGGTAGGGAAGCAAGGGATGGTGATGATAAAGCCAAACAGCATGGACCAGTTGAGGTCAATGCCACTTGCGGTGATCGCCAGGCCCAGTGGGACTATAGCTACCGTCACCCACAAAATACACCAGCTCTTGTAGCGGTGCAACTTATCCTGATAAACGCGGTAGCGACTATGGTACGGGCACTTATACAGCCTGAGATACAAAAATTATAGTATTATTAGACAACTGAAAGAATAAAAACAAGAACAACCTGAAATCTGCAGTATAACAGTATGTTTCCATGTTTGCTGTTTAAAATAAATAATGAATCAAATCACTATCTCTAACTCCACTACAAGCTCCTGTCACACGGGATATATCTAAATTCAACGGCTGTTCTTGATTGGATAATATAAATTTATCAGTACCAGCCTGTACTCTTTCGCAACCTGGAGCTCAGTCATACTGATGATTCTTCGAATGTATGCTGAACACTGCCATTCGGACTACTTTGACTATTTACGGAACAAGGGATTGAGAGAATATTTTTTTCGTTCCTAACTGGTCGGTCAAACCTGCAGTCAATCAAATCGTAGAAATAGCAGAGGTGGTCTGAATTTCGGTGTCCTTTGCTGCGGAGAAATTTCAGGCGAACAAAATATGATTTTCCTGTAAAGTTGTGCGCCTACATACATTTGAGGAATCTTTTTGTGTCGCAGAAATAACTGAAGTGGTCTGAATAAGTTTAACATAAAAACGATAAGTAATCACTTCGACTATTTACCGAACAAGAGATTGACAGAGTAATTGCGAATTCATCGAATTATTTTTCATTCCTAACTGGTCGGTCAATCCTACAGTCAATCAAACCTTAGAAATAGCAGAGGTGGTCCGAATTTCGGTTTCATTTGCTGCGGAGAAGTTTCAGGCTAACAAAATATATGATTTTCCTGTAAATTACCGCGCCTACATGCATTGAGGAATTATGTTTGTGTCGCAAAAATAACTGAGGTGGTCTGAATAAGTTTAGACCATAATTATGAGAGTGCTTCCCTTATAAAATATTGAGCGATCGACAGGTCTTTGTATTTCTCGAAACATGCTGTTCTATATTTTGAACAATCGGACGTCCCGGAATATGTTCAACTTGACTGTGACAGTAAGCTTGAGTGAAACAATTCGGCCTTCTATAAATTCGGTCGTTTCAAAGTCTTTTATTCAATCATAAAAAGTATCGACGCTATATAGTCGCTACTGAATGGAGATCCCAGTGTTCCACAAATCATGAATGGAAAAACTTTATTGGATACAAATGCGTGTAAGCAACTCAATGTTAGAACTAAGCATCAACCGCCTTGCGAATAGTGTTCTCCATAGGCCGATAAATCAGTCCATCATCCGTGATGATATTGATTGTCGATTTAGGGGAAGATATCACCTATTCAGTAAAACGCAAAAATCTGCAGCCAGTTTTGGTTGCACATATCGGTCTACATTTTATACACTTACCGATAATTCTCGCGGCTGTGGAGCTACCGTTGGCTAAAGGGTTCTTTTAGTGGCATGTACGTTATATCTCAGGAGCAAATCCTATTTTTGGTGACTTGTAAATCCATGTGGAAAAGTATAACCATATGCCTTATGGCCATTTTGAACTTAATGCTAGGTATGGCTGTTACCAACTACCGGTATGTGTCTAAAGTGTACGCTGGTTTGTTCCGGATATATTTGTATGCAGCAAAATTGCACATTTTAATGAACAGGTGACATCAGAGTCACATATTGTCCATCAGTATCAACACAGATTTGGGAGGTTGACTTATCGGACTATGTCCTCTCTTATTATTTGCTTTTTTTCAGAATAAAGAATAACTGCACAAAGTTATTAACATCCAATGCCAGTGGTCACAACTTGATCTGGATTTGCGTTTAGGTCACTTTCAGGTACTGTGCAATGGCATTTGTGTTCTATGAACATATTTTTAGTCTTAATAGGTTTTGTTGTGTTTGTTTAAACAGATCAGTATGGTTGTATGTATCCAGAAACAAAATCAATGATATTCCAGAAAAAAAGTCAAGATTGCTCAGAAATTCAAACGGATAGTGTCATGACTTTAAGACACTGATAACCAGGCGATCTCTTATAATATCTCGTTTTAGCTACGGAGTTATATGGGTCAGTTTACCTTTCCCTGTTATGACAGGACTTAAGAACGCTCTTGACATATCGTGTTGTTACGATGGAGATGCTTTTGACATTAACACAGCTGTACATTGATCATGTAATATTCGTAATTGACATTTGAATGAAGGATAACCGCTCTGTCCTCCTATGTCGTCTCGTCTGTGATCGAGCTTTTATGTTGCAAAGAAATGGTAATACTCAAATGGCTATTATTCTAGTCAGAATGTACAGAAACTAATGTTTTGTTAAACAGAATAATATAATTTTGCTTTTTACACATTACTCAGAAACAGCGTCTTTAGAGTTTCCTTTATTCCCTTCGTCTTTCACGCACGCTGTGCATGCCGTCACATCTGGGCAGCTGCAGACAATATCATCGTTATCTAGGTTTGCAACTGGAACTATCCTCAGACTGCGCTGCTTTGGTCGTCCACACAAGATGCAATCGAATTTAGACAAATCTGATCTAAAATATAAAGGTTTAAAACTGGGTGAGTCGTTCAATACTTACATGAAAGAAACTCGATTAGAATGTATTTTTTCAAATGGACTAACCAATAAACTATGCAGTTAGTTTTACAAGTAAAATTACATCAGCAATTTTGAATATTGACAAAAATAGCACAGAGTATGTGAAGTGAAAAATGTATAATGTATCCAGAAAACTCAATATAGTTTCAGTAATAATTACAACATAGAACAGACCACTGTAATTACCACACAGAACCTACAATTTATTTTTCCTGTTCATAGTATCGCTCACGCGATGGCAAACAGCATAGACTACAATCTGCCTGCGCATAATGCGTCGGCAGCAGGTCCAGGTCTAAGTAGAATGAAGTATGATTCGCGTAAACTAAAACTAAACGATATTCATCATAAATGCAGTCATAATGACACGAATTTTGGACACCAAATGTGTATGAATAGAACCATGCATCATTAGGGTAAATATTACCTAAAAGGGTTGATGTAGATTTGGTAGATATCATAAACTATAATTGCAGACACTGCCATGACTTCTCCTGACCCCGTGGACATCAATGTCATAGCTGTCAAGGTGAGAATCAGGTAGGCCCCGACATCTCCTAGTATCTTCTGGGTCATGAACGGCGTCACGAGACCTAATACAAAACTTGTCATCATTCATAAGAATTTCATGCACTTTTCAACATCAACTATTAGTAAAAATACGTTGTACATCACTTCTCATGATATGCACACTTTGGGTCTCTGCCTAAAATATTTTTGCCGGCATCATAGACTTATTACATGCCATTCTAACTGTATGGCTACTAAGTGCGAATAATTACAATATAACAAAAATAATGAATCATAAACTGACGAAAAGATAAATAAATAAATAAATAAATAAATAAATAAATAAATAAATATTGGTTCTATATACAGTTGAACATACTAATGCAAGTATATATTGTCTCCAACAACCGACTGTCTTTAGCAAATACAGTTCTTGAATACTATCATAAAACACGTATTCCAAAATACATAAAAAGTTTATTTATTTATTTATTTATTTATTTATTTACATAAATATGCAAAACAAACCTGCATCGATGTCACCAACAGAAAGCTCACTGGTTGCATTTTCAGAGCTCATAACCAAATATGCCAGCCCAGTTGATGTCGCTATGGATGTCGGGACGGCAAACCATATGAAAGAAGCGATTTGGAACCCCAGTACTCCCTGTAGGGGTTTAGCTGCAATCCTGCTCTGCCACGAGGCTTGGTCACAGTAGGTCAAAGACGTGGTTACACACAGACCCATAAAGGCCCAGACGATCCCATTTTCTGAGCGAAAAGACATAAGGCTTCTGTCTTGATTTCCTTCAGGTCCAAGAATACACACAACACGGTCATAGATCTTTTCGAAAGATCCAGTGCTGCTTCCCTCATCGGGACTAAACAGAATTTTAACATTAAGAAACACCAAAATGCTGAATATAATGAGGGCGTTCAAGTAAGACACGTAGAAAGTAGTCCCAAGACCTCCAACAAAGGAATATGAGCCAAACAGGACAGCCACAATGAGCACGCAGAACTCGTCTGAAGCGTCCTCTGTGAGAGACTGTATTGAGGTTATTCCCGCCACTAATAGGACAGAGACGACGACCAAGTTGACCAATAAGGCGAGGATGCAGAATATCACGTGGGCTGGCTTGCCGAACCGCGCCTGCATGATCTGTTCGATGAAAGAATCTTTATACAAGGTTTATGATTATTACCAGCAAACTTTCAGAATTCATTAAGCAGCTTCTTCTAAAAGAAATAAAATCCACAAACTTCACTTTTCCGATCATTGTGGCTTAAAAAAATCAATTTCAAAATTTTTATACAAGCTGATTTGAACAATATTTTACCCGTGATTATGGCATATTTTGAAAATAAAAATTAAAACAAAAAATGAAATGCAAGTTTTCAGTCTGCTACACTAATACTTTTTTGACGAGAGCATTTACTCAAATGTAAATTGTGTAACGCAGTCTCTGGTATTGGGTAGGTTAATATTTTTTTATACTTATTGCAACGGGGAATGGTAAGTCAGTTCAATCACGCCATGCGAATGAGTTCAGTTGTTATTATATATCTTTTTCCATTCGCTCGTCAGCCTTTACTTTTCAGAGAGAGAGAGAGAGAGAGAGAGAGAGAGAGAGAGAGAGAGAGAGAGAGAGAGAGATCTGCCTGTAAATAGGTTTTTGCCCCTGGTGCACGTGTCTTTAGATGCACGGATACTATTGGGAATAGAGCAATGTTTAAAGCAGCACCCACTGTGTACCAAAATGGTCCAGAGATACCGCTCTGTAAAAAGAAAATAGTTATAAGTACTATTACCTTCAAGGCAGTTATGAATAATCTCTTCAGTCATGCACTCTTCATGCCATAGATGTTTTCTTTTTTTTTCTTCCACCATTGATCATCAAAACGTTGTTGTCATATATTTTTAATTTGTATTGTTTGTTAGATTTTTCTCCATGATTATCTATTATTGTATTTGGACTTGACCTTGTCAAAAATTATGTTCATTGTGTACCTGACCAGCAACGTTTATTTTTGTTGACAAACAATACATAGTTAATATTTAACCGAGTGTGGGTTAAATATTAGGATCATTATCAATAGAGATAAACATGTTTATTTGGGTGTGGGTCTGGGATATTGGTATTCCCCATATATAAACCTGTTGTACCTGATATTTACCACATTCTTGATTATTATTTTAGTAACAGATTTTGTCTTGTTGACAACCCAAAATTTTCTAGAATAGAAAATTCCATTAAGGGACAGAGTATTTACAGAAAATGGTTATTACGACCTATGTCAGGTAGTGAGGTTTATAATCTTGTTTACTTGAGAAACTATATATTCTTGCTATAACGTCAGAAGCAGAATCATTTGTATTGATGTGTTCAGTTTTTGATTTGGGTCGAATTATTTATTCGGATTATTGTTCTCTAGGATTACAAAGTTCTCAATAATATTCTTACACAGAAACATTAATTTGGAATTATAGTGAATTCAATCAAGGACATTTTTAGGTGATATTATTATGATTAATTGGAAGACTCTTAACGTTGAATCTTATTTCGAACACCACTGGAATTTAATTAGATTATTGATTATGGTTGGTGACAGAACTTTTTGGGCTATTAGGGATTCAATTCGCAAAGAAATACAACCTCAGAAGCAGAATCACTTGTATTGTTTTGTTCAGTTTTTGATATAGGGTGAATTATTTATTAAAATTGTTATTCTCTGGTATTACAAAGTGCCCAATAATATTCTGGATAGTGAATTCCAACAAGAACATCCTAGATTATATTATTGTGATTACTTGGAAGACTCTTAGTACATCATGTCACTTCAGGCTAGTGGTACATTAGTACATTCAAGACTACAGGCACATCAACACCTTCAATTCTGGATCCTATTTCGAACACCAGTGGAATTTAGCTAGAACCGTATTAATTAGGACTGTTGATATAACTTTTTGGACTGTTTGGGAGTTACCTCGTAATACTGAAATTTTTTTTTTTTTTTTAATTTTCACTGTGCGTTCTAGAGAAATAAATTAAATGTTGAATTTCACAAAACTTGTTGGTATTCGCTCTTTTCTTTTACTTAGTGTAAGACCATAGAGTCGTAATACTGTGAACAGGTTTCATTGTAATGGATTCAAAATCACATTAAAGATTTTATTACATGCTCATTTTTTTCCGTAAAGTCCATTACCTTACAGTGCAGTATTTATCCATATTTCACTGCTACATAGTGCACGACACGTGTGTCTGAAACTAGTATCGTGTGTAAGGTACGACTTTTTTTTTTTATTGAGAACCAAAGCACGTACATGTAGTAAACACCGGAACTTCTGGTTTATTAGATTTGTCTGTGGATGAACCAAGCAAGAAGTCTGATTCATATGAAAGCAGAGATTATAAAACTGACGATGTGGTTGAGTTCACTGAGTCACAAAAGAAACTTTAAACCAAGTAAATGACTAAACGTGATATCCAAAATGTCCAGCGATGGTTTTATCACAACAAATGTGCGTCTTCCTGAGAATGTCAGTTAAAATAAGTTCTTTTTATTATTCAGCCTTAGCTAGAAAATCAAAATGAATATATAAAAAAGGTTACTACATGTATATGGGAAAATATTAACTCGTATTTTTTTTACTATACTTCACTCCTAACGTCGTGCGGTGTAGCTCAGAAAACTCGTTCATATTTCCCATCAAATACAGTAACCGATAAGTACTAATTAGACACACGTTTTTATCTGTATTCAAGTGCAATTAAACATATCTTTATGTCTTTAATGCTTATGGTCATCAGTTTACTTTCTTGCCGATGATGAGTCTTAAGATAATTTCCTATGGAAGAACAATGACAAAAAAAATAAATAAAAAAAAAAAAAA